>CALYLW010001368.1:0-24043 GCA_944989445.1 Ampullaceana balthica | reverse complement strand
TTAGACAACAACTGTGCATGACTAGAGTATAGAAACTTAGACATCAACTGTGCATGACTAGAGTATAGAAACTTAGACATCAACTGTGCATGACTAGAGTATAGAAACTTAGACAACAACTGTGCATGACTAGAGTATAGAAACTTAGACATCAACTGTGCATGACTAGAGTATAGAAACTTAGACATCAACTGTGCATGACTAGAGTATAGAAACTTAGACATCAACTGTGCATGACTAGAGTGTAGAAACTTAGACATCAACTGTGCATGACTAGAGTGTAGAAACTTAGACAACAACTGTGCATGACTAGAGTATAGAAACTTAGACATCAACTGTGCATGACTAGAGTATAGAAACTTAGACAACAACTGTGCATGACTAGAGTGTAGAAACTTAGACATCAACTGTGCATGACTAGAGTGTAGAAACTTAGACAACAACTGTGCATGACTAGAGTATAGAAACTTAGACAACAACTGTGCATGACTAGAGTATAGAAACTTAGACAACAACTGTGCATGACTAGAGTATAGAAACTTAGACAACAACTGTGCATGACTAGAGTGTAGAAACTTAGACAACAACTGTGCATGACTAGAGTGTAGAAACTTAGACAACAACTGTGCATGACTAGAGTGTAGAAACTTAGACAACAACTGTGCATGACTAGAGTATAGAAACTTAGACATCAACTGTGCATGACTAGAGTATAGAAACTTAGACAACAACTGTGCATGACTAGAGTATAGAAACTTAGACAACAACTGTGCATGACTAGAGTATAGAAACTTAGACAACAACTGTGCATGACTAGAGTATAGAAACTTAGACATCAACTGTGCATGACTAGAGTATAGAAACTTAGACAACAACTGTGCATGACTAGAGTATAGAAACTTAGACAACAACTGTGCATGACTAGAGTGTAGAAACTTAGACAATAACTGTGCATAAGTGAAGTGTAAGAACCATGGTATCAATGTTCCCTTTAAGCAGCACGGCTTCGCAGATATTTGACCGACGCCACGCAGGAGTTTAGAATCACAGCGCAGCAAATTTTGTAAAGTATTGTATAAAAAAATGGACCTTGTGCAACTTTGCAAACGAGTTTTTTTTAAAAACTTTGCACACTGACCAATGAAGCTTAGACTTAGAGGGAACATTGCATGGTAGGCAAACAATTTCTCTCAATGGACACAATAACCTTTATCAACATTTTGAACATTCAAATCAGTCAATAGTTTAAAACCAAAATGTTCATGTAATCGTCCGGAAATTAGTTTATATTTATCGGCCGAAATATTTTACTTTTTGACTGCCAGTACATCTATAAGTGGTGGGTCGATTAATCATTAAAAATCTTTTTAATCGTTGAAATTTTTAACGATTAATCGAGAAATTAAGCGTCAATTTCCGCAGCCCTATAGAAAATATCACAAAACTTAGACAATAACTGTACATGACTAGAGTATAGAAACTATGACTAGAGTATAGAAACTATGACTAGAGTATAGAGACTATGACTAGAGTATAGAGACTATGACTAGAGTATAGAAACTATGACTAGAGTATAGAAACTATGACTAGAGTATAGAAACTATGACTAGAGCAGGGATGTCCAAAGTCCGGCCCGCGAAGCCATTTTAACTGGCCCGCGGCCTCATCTGAAATAATTAATTAACCGACGTATTATTTCTGTAAAGATAGTATATTTATTAGAAAAGTAGAAATTTTGTACTGTTTCGAGTATGTCAAATGATGATGCAGATCTGTGATTATTATTTTGTTTTAAACAACGTGGAAATTGGTTGTTTAAAAACCCGATGAAGTTAATTGTACTGAAACCTTAACGGCCTACGGTAAAAGTTGATGACGTCATTTTATTTTATTTTTCTTTCGTCGAATCGGAAGTGGAAACTAATAGTGCGTCGGTGAACTTAAACATTTTAAATAGTTTTTTTTGTAACACAATTTTTGAAACAAAATGTTCGGCTTTTGTTATATTCAACACATCTTGTTTATTTTAAGTTACGTAGTACAAAATAAACATCTTTTTTCCATAATGCTGCAATTATTTATCAAATTTAATGATTTCTTTCTTATAATACAGATGCTCTTGCACACTGAAGATTATTAAATTGTGTCTCCTTATTTTAATGATTGAATTTGAATGAACTAATGAACAAAATATTTATATTTATTTATTAAAAAAATCTTGAAAAGTTATTAAGGAGGGTGGCAAAGCTATTAAACTTCACTGTATCATTCACCAAGAAGTTCTTTGTGCCAAACATCTTAGATGTGATCATGTCAAAGCCAGTAATAAAAGCTATAAACTCTATTCGCTCTAAAGCCCTGTTTCACCGCCAGTTTCAGCAGTTTCTTCATGACATCCAGGGAGAATACGGAGATGTTGTGTATCACAATGATGTAAGGTGGCTCATTCGGGGAAAAGCAATTCAGCGCTTCAACAAGAAATTGGGGGCGCAATTCATGGAAGATAAGGGACAACCAATGCCAGAATTATATGATACTGCTTAGCTGGCAGATTTAGCATTTTTAGCTGATATTACAAGACATAAACGTACTTAACACAAGTCTTCAAGGTCAAAATGCAGTGGTAAGTCAACTACATTTACATATCAAGGCCTTTGGGAACAAGCTGCAACTTTTTCAAAGGCAGCCTAATACCCCACATTTCCCCTCACTACAGGAAATCATGACAAGATTCCCTGAAAGTAGCTTCAATGAGAAAATGCAGAGGTATGTTGCAGATATCACATCCCTGGCAGATGAATTTCAAAGACGCTTTCAGGACTTTGCAACTATTGAAAAGGACATCATGTTATTTTCTTCACCTTTCTATGTTGACCCTGAAAATGCTCCAGGCAATATGCAGCTGGAACTCATTGAGTTACAAAGTGATAATGAAATTCGCAGCAGACAACAACTTTCTCTCAACGACTTTTACCCACAGCTGGATAAAGAGATTCGAACATTTGCTAAGAAAATGCTCAGCTTGTTTGGCTCAACATTCTTGTGTGAGCAGACATTTTCAGTTATGAATTTTAACAAGAACCGCGGGTGAGGGCAAGAATAAGTGACTCTCACCTACGTGATATCATACGTATCAAAACCAGTGGCATTGAGCCTGACCTCAACTATTTACTGCATTCAAGATTTCAGTTTCACCCTTCACATTAAAATTTTGCTATAAAAACTTCTCAACTTATGTCATTTGTATATAATTTTAAGCGGCCCGCGAGGGTCTTCATTTCAAGGAATTTGGCCCGCCATGCAAAAAGTTTGGACACCCCTGGACTAGAGTATAGAAACTATGACTAGAGTATAGAAACTATGACTAGAGTATAGAAACTATGACTAGAGTATAGAAACTATGACTAGAGTATAGAGACTATGACTAGAGTATAGAAACTATGACTAGAGTATAGAAACTATGACTAGAGTATAGAGACTATGACTAGAGTATAGAAACTATGACTAGAGTATGGAAACTATGACTAGAGTATAGAAACTATGACTAGAGTATAGAAACTATGACTAGAGTATAGAAACTATGACTAGAGTATAGAAACTATCACAAAAATTCCTTGACCTATAATTATTTCAATGATAAATAAAAAGTTAATTTCTGGATTTTTTATTTTCTGGTCTAACTTTTTCAAATTTATGTTCTGTTAAAATTTGTCCTTAGGTTTTTGTTTTTTCAATGAGAAATGATAAAAGTCACTGGGACCGCTTTGACTGGTCAAAGCTGACGACTGTGATCATGTTTGGGTACCTCAATCAAACACTGATGCATGGCTCATTCACACAATGTCAAAGTTGTTTTGTTAGGTATGATATGATTTTTTTTTAAAAAGACTACTTTTCACATTTACATTTTATACAAAGAGTTTAAAAACGTATTTGATTCTGATTTGAATTTGACCTTGTAATATATATATATATATATATATATATTATTATTTTTTTTTAAAATTCATTTTGCTACCTTTGTTTCATAATACTAATTAAATTCATCTTATCAATGTTGATGCACGTTAAAATCTATTGAATTGTTCTCTCTCTATAGATTATAAATGAGAATACTGTTTACTTTTATTTCAGGGGATATTGATGTAGCAACTTTCACAGATGCTGGTAAAAGACAATTGTGGATACTCAACCAAATTCTTCTTGTCAAAAATAATTTTTGGATGGCCTCAACTTTGACTTTGAGGGAGAGGTTGCAGCCAATGATTCTTTGGTTCGCGATGCCTATACCAACCTGGTCAAAGAGGCAAGTCAGTACTTCAAGAAGGAATTGCCTCATTCTCAGGTATATCGTCAAATATATTTATTATATGCAGATACGTTAAGAGAGTATTTTAAAAAATTGACAAGTAAAGTTCACATATTTCTACAAGAAACAACTTAATTAATAAGAATATAAATTTTGGAAAGTCATTTAAAAAAATTTAAACAATTCAAATGTGATTTTTTTTTCACCTTGCATCATTCATTATAAAATTGCATTGAACTGATAGAAGGGAAATAAATTTATTAATATATAAATATTTCTTGTTTTTGGTTAGCGGTATCTCATTCATTATTTTAGAGAGCTCTACCTACCCAAGGCAAATATCATTTTAGAGAGCTCTACCCACACAAAGCAAATATCATTATTTTAGAGAGCTCTACCCACACAAAGCAAATATCATTATTTTAGAGAGATTTACCCACACAAAGAAAATATTATTTTAGAGAGCTCTACCCACACAAATAAATATCATTCAACATTATGTTTTTGGTTCTTGCATTCGTTTAATTAAGATAAACATAAATGGCTCAATGATCATGAGCTTCTATTTTTAAATATCAATAGCCCTTATTATTGATTTAAATATTTCTTTCAGATCAGTGTGGATATTGCCTGGAAACCAAATGTTGACATTCGTTACTTTGACTACCAAGGACTCGCAGCATATGCAGACATATTGTTTGTTATGGCATATGATGAACAGAGTCAAATTATTGGAGAGTGCATAGCTGGACCAAACTCAGCTTTGTCTTCCGCTGCTGCAGGTTTGCTTACAATTTGGAAAAAATGGCTGTTTTGTAAAATAGGAAATAGGAGCTCTTTAAGGGAACACTTTGATAGATCTTATGCAGATATGTTTCAGTAATTAATTGTTTTTAGTTCTAACCTATGCAACATTGTTTTCATTTTAAGAATTAATGCTGAGCCATTATAGCAATCGGTGAATTGGGTTTTCTCTTTTTTCCTACCCTTAAATTCATTATTAAATGTTGAATTATGATTGGATGAGAAAGTTTTGTTAATTATATTGAAACAAGATACGACCCGCGGCGTAGCATGTGCCGCAGACTTGCTCATCATAGATAGTGCAAAGAACGGGGGGTGAGAGAACGGACACAGAGCGGCACGAAATAATTTTTTGTTACCTGCCCCCCCCAACCTTTACTGCCATCCTTGCCAACCATAAACTGTAATTTGCCGACCCTAGGGTTAGTAATGTTCACAAATAAAACAAACCCGTAAAAACAAAGTTTTTGACTATAAATCCCTTATATATGAGACATAACTAACAGTATTGATTATTTTCAAACATTTACAGACTGAATCTGTCTTAACACAAGTTTGCTTCATAACCCTAGGGGGGGAGGGGTGGGGGGGAGGGGTGGGTGGGAGGGGGAGAGGGGAAAAGTCTGGTCACCGATTCGCTTGACCGAGCTCAGAGTGACACGTAAAATGTAAACAAAAGCGCACCGTCGTTTCGTTGGGTCGCCTCAATGCTCAAACTTTCACGTGGCAAAAAAACAATAACAAATCGTGAATTTTAAATTACATACCTCATATAAGGATAAACTAAAAATGCATTAATTTAATTACGGTACGTTCGATCGATCTGAAATTTTGATACGATGCATTGTTAGGTAAGACGGGTCCGTGTGCCAAATTTCAGTTCGATCGGATCATTGGAAGTGGGTCATTTTTGACTTCTGTTTTTCCGCCCGCCGAGCCCGTGAGATGATGAGAGAGAGACAGACAGAGAGAGACGGCCGCGAAGTTAATATAAGGGATTTAAAAATGTGGAAAAGAACGGGCAGGAAAAAACATTTTAATTGTTTAAAAAAAATTGTTCCCTCTGATGCTTGAACCCAGGACTTTCTGTGTGCAAGGCGGGCGTGATAACCACTACACTACGAATCATATGTTATTCTGTGAAGGAGCAATGCAAGTGAACGCAAGAAGCATTGTTGCCACCACCACCCAACCCTTTTTTTTCTTTTTATCCTACTACGCTTGCCCACTGCGGGGGTCATTCGGCATGCTCATTTGCACATGCCTGTTGAAGTGAATTATATATATAGATTGCATTATTTAATTCTTTGATAAGGTAAACAGTAATTTATTGGAGGAGCGCAATGGCTTGATCAGTTACTGCACAGTCTTTGTTTTTGGATGAAGAGTTTCATCTAAAATGTTCGTCGTCTCACCTATGTTCACCCATAAAAGAAATTAATGTCTGAACTGTCAAACTACATATCACTGGAGCTTCTCTTCTGGGCAAGGTGACGAGGACAAACTCACTTCCCAGAAATCCAAGCACGGAGGGGTGCGATGTCAAATAGAAATCTTGCTTCCAACATCTTTGACAGGGTTTTTGGTTATCTGCATGAGTCCTGAGGGGCATTAATGAAATCTAAGAGAGTCATAACTTTTGATTTCCACAACCATACAAAGCCAAGACTGAGGTTTAAACTGTTGTGTCTTAAAATAAACCAGTTATTACACGAGACATTGGACCTTGGACATTGGACATTTTATTACTTTGGATGCGCTTTCAAACATAGCACTATATAAATTTAACTCATTGGATCTTACAAGTGGCACTAAACAAGACTTTCCTTATAAACTTCTTTCGGGACTTGTGAGCTAACGTAAACATTTATTGGCCGTATTCTTTTTGCGAGCTGTCAAATCTACCGCAGACTTTCAAGATAATTGACCATTTATTGGAAGTGTCACAATTGTTCTTTCTGGTGACTTTCAAAAGTTATTCCCAGTTAAGTACCTTTTATTGATGACTATCACCTAAGGATTTGTCTTGAAAATCCTCATGTTTGGATATAAGGCTCAACATCCAATATAACAACTTTCATCCCAGGTGAACAGGCAGCAAATAACTTGACATTTGAACAGAAAGTCTTGAATGTAAAAACAATGTGACTGATAAGGATTTTTTTTTCATTTGTAAATTATTTGATGCCAAGTGTTTGTCAATCTCCACTAAAAACATTTCTATTCTCAAGTGACTCAGAGAGTGTGTCATCCTTGCAGTCCATAACTGAGTCTGAACTTAAAATTTTGTGTAAAAAATTTATATTAATGCTAATCACTAGGAATAAAATTCTGTTGATGGTGCTGTTAAGGTTTTTAGAATTTTAATTTCAATTTTTGCTCTTTAGAATCAACTTTCAGAAGTGAAAAAGGCATGACATTAATTAAAGTTTAAGGATTCCTAGGAAAAGCTGAATATTTCAGTTAGACATTATATAATATTTCAGGTTTGGATGCTTACTTAAATGGTTTTGATAAGAAAATACCAGCTAACAAGCTCTTCCTAGGTGTGCCGTGGTATGGTAGATTGGTCGGGGTAAGTAAAACTTCACTCGGCTCATATTTTTTTATAAAATATATGTACACAATGCAAATCGAAAACAATAAAATTCAGGATTTATTTTAAACCAAGGTAAAAAATAACAAGTTCATGTTAACAGTTTGTCCTCATTATTTCGAATCATTTTTTAAAAAAATAATATTAATAAATATAACTAGATACGACCCGCGGCCTAACATACGCTACAAACTTGCTCATACATATTGCATATAAAAAAAGGGGGGGGAGAACACACAAACAGCAGCACGAAGAAAATCAAGGGAATGTCGGGGGTGTGGCCGCCGAGGCATTTTTGGTCTCAAGACATGCGCACTGCGGTTGTTGTTACCTGCTTCCCACTCTACACCACCCTTGCTTGCCAACCATAAACTGTAATCCGTCTACCCTAGCGAGAGTCATTCGTCATGCTTATTTGCTCAGGGATTTTCCTAATTTCTGGTGAATTATATAGATAGATTATGTTGACTGGGATTGTAAACTCGAGGAGAGGTATGAGGAGTTTCTCGGAAGTAAATGATGATACTGGTGGGAAGTACTTTGGACATCGCAACAATTTCTGCCTCTCCACCACATACTCCTGAAGTATTCATGTACTGAGCGTATTGTTTAGGAGAGTTTATGATTACGTTTATGTCACTGAGAACGCCAAATAAATTCCCATGTTGACAAGCAAAGTTTACAGCCACGATGTGAAGTCGGACAGCAACAGTTTCGTCAAGGATCTTTTTCCAGAAATATGCGACCGATACAAACAAACAGTTACCTGACGCAGGAATGGTATAACATTGAATGAAGTGTTGTTTACGTGAAATACGTCTGAAGCAGTAGACATGTTCGCAAAAAAGGGGGGAAGAAAGGGCACAAATAGCAGCATGAAGAAATAAGAACCAATAGAAACCGATTTAAACAAACAGTTGCCTGATACTGGAATTGGTATAACATTGAATGAATTTATTTTACGTGAAATACATGCGAAGCGGTAGTCATGTTTTCAAAAAAAAAGGGATAATAACGGGTACAAACATAAACATTTAAAAAAAATAAAAAATTATGTTTTAGCTGGGAACCTTCCACGTATTATACTGATGTGATAACCACAAAACTTCAAAATACATGTTATTCTGTGAAGGAACAACGCAACTGAACACAAGAAGCATTGATGGTCTCGATACATGCCCCTCCCTGCACCAATTTCACTTGCGAACCATACTGTGATTGGTCGACCCTAGCTAGGGTCATTCGTCATGTTTATTTGCCCTCTGCTTGTTCTTATTCTGGTGAATTATATTTATAGACTAGATACGACCCGCATACGCCGCACACTTGCTAATATTTGCAAACGGCTTGTGCTAGTTCTGGTGAATTATATATTTAGACTAGCAGACCCATCGTGCTTCCAACGATCTCAGTAAAAAGGAATACATATAGATAAAAAAAGAAATTACTTTAAGGATCCCCAGGCCCATCAGTTTAACATATGACGCTAGAAAATCTGTTCATTTTCAATACAAATATATAAATATATTTATATTTATTGCTCAATATCATGTAAAATTGAATGGGGAATACAATATACTAAAAGTTTAGTAAAAACACATTTAGGGCCCACAGCCCACATGAAATGGACATTAAGAGTTCAGTGCCCTACAAGTAAATAAATATAGGCTCTTAGGTTTTTATATACCAAGTTTGGTCATAATCCAGTTATTTTCTCATTATCTAACAATTAAACTAATTTTTATTTAGATCAAAAAAGAAAAAAATACATAAAGGCCCCCCGGACCCATTCGGTTCAAGATGTACATTTTGAAAACCTGTTCATTTAAATTCAGATTCATCATTGATATATTTCGCAAAACCGTTAAAAACTGAGTGGGAAATAATATCTTAGAGTATACACACAAAAAAGTCATTTGGGGCCCCCTGCCCATTCAATGTAGGATGTAAATTTCAATATGCTTCTCATTTTTATTCAGTTTCAAAATGGATATATTTCTCAAGAACGTTAAAAATAGAATGGCAAATAATATCAGAAACATTCGAAAAAAAAAGACATTTGGGGCCCCCAGCCATGAAAAATTGGACATTAGAAGTGCAGAGCCCTTTGTTACTTTAATGTGTGCTACCAAGTTTTTATCAACAAAGTTTGGTTAAGATATATGCATTTACTCAGTAGCTAACGCACAGACTAATTTTTATATAGCACATTTAATGTGAAAACAACATTAGGGGCCCCAGGGTTCATTTAGTACAAGATGTCAACTTCACAAAACCTGTTTATTTCAATCAATGTTCATAGTGGATATGTGTATCTATATTTCTCAGTTCTAGACTTAGTTGTAGACTCATTTGCAGACTCAGTTGTAGACTCAGTTGTAGACTCAGTTGTAGACTCAGTTGTAGACTCAGTTGTAGACTCAGTTGTAGACTCAGTTACAGGCTCATTTGTAGACTAAGTTGTAGACACAGTTGTAGATTCAGTTGTAGACTCAGTTGCAGACTCAGTTGTAGACACAGTTGTAGACTCAGTTGTAGATTCAATTGTAGACTCAGTTGTAGATTCAGTTGTAGACTCAGTAGTAGACTCAATTGTAGACTCAGTTGTAGACTCAGTTGTAGACTCAGTTGTAGACTTAATTGTAGACTCAGTTGTAGTATCATTAGCAGACTCAGTTGTAGACTAAGTTGTAGACTCAGTTGTAGACTCAATTGTAGAATCAGTAGTAGACTCAATTGTAGACTCAGTTGTAGACTCAGATGTAGACTCAATTGTAGACTCAAATGTAGACTCAGTATTAGACTCTTTAGTAGACTCAGTAGTAGCCTTTGTGTTAGACTCAGTTGTAGACTCAGTTAGAGACTCAATTGTAGACACAGTTGTAGACTTAGCTGTAGGCTCAGTTGCAGACTAAGTTGTAGACTCAGTTGTAGAATCAGTTTTAGACTCAATTGTAGACTCAGTTGTAGACTCAGTTGTAGACTCAGTTAGAGACTTAGTTGTAGACTCAGTTTTAGACTCTGTAGTAGCTTTAGTTGTAGACTCAGTTGTAGACTCAGTTGTAGACTCAGTAGTAGACTCAGTAGTAGACTCAGTTGTTGACTCAGTTGTAGACTCAGTAGTAGACTCTGTAGTAGACTCAGTTGTAGACTCTGTAGTAGACTCAGTTGTAGACTCAGTTGTAGATTCAGTTGTAGACTCAGTTGTAGACTCAGTTGTAGACTCAGTTGTAGACTCAGTTGTAGACTCAGTTTAGACTCAGTTGCAGACTCAATTGTAGACTCAGTTGTAGACTTAGTTGTACACTCAGTTGTAGACGCAGTAGGAGACTCAGTTGTAGACTCAGTTGTAGACTCAGTTTAGACTCAGTTGTAGACTCAGTTGTAGACTCAGTTGTAGACTCAGTTGTAGACTCAGTTGTACGACTCAGTTTTAGACTCAATTGTAGACTCATTTGTAGACTCAGTTTTAGACTCAGATGTAGACGCAGTTGTAGACTCAGTTGCAGACTCAGTTGTAGATTTCAGTTGTAGACTCCCGTGTAGACTCAGTTGCAGACTCAGTTTGGAGACTCAGTTGCAGACTCAGTTGTAGACTCTGTTGTAGACTCAGTTTTAGATTCAGTTGTAGACTCTGTTGTGGACTCAATTGTAGACTCAGTTGTAGACTCAGTTGTAGACTCAGTTTTAGACTCTGTAGTAGCTTTAGTTGTAGACTCAATTGTAGACTCAGTTGAAGACTCAGTTGTAGACTCAGTTGTAGACTCAATTGTAGACTCAGTTGTAGAATCAGTTGTATACTCAGACTCAGTTGTAGACTCATTTGAAGACTCAATTGTAGACTCGGTTGTAGACTCAGATGTAGACTCAGTTTTAGACTCATGTAGTAGACTCAGTTGTAGACTCATTGTACAGACTCAGTTGTAGACTCAGAGACTCAGTTGTAGACTCAGTTGTAGATCAGTTGTAGACTCAGTTGTAGACTCAGTTGAAGACTCAGTTGTTAACTCAGTTGTAGACTCAGTTGTAGACTCAATTGTAGACTCAGTTGTAGACTTAATTTTAGACTCTGTAGTAGACTCAGTTGTAGACTCATTTAGACTTAGTTGTAGACTCTTTAGAAGACTCAGTTGTAGACTCAGTTGTAGATTCAGCTGTAGACTCAGTGTAGACTCAGTTGTAGACTCAGTTGTAGACTCAGTTGTAGACACAGTTGAAGACTCAGTTGTAGCTCTTGTGTAGACTCTCTAGTAGACTCAGTTGTAGACTCAGCTGTAGACTTCAGTTGTAGACTCAGTTGTAGACTCAGTTGTAGACTCAGTTGTAGACTCAGTTGAAGACACAGTTGTATGACTCTTTTGTAGACTCTCTAGTAGACTCAGTTGTAGATTCAGCTGTAGACTTCGGTGTAGACTCAGTTTTAAACTCAATTGTAGACTCATTTGTAGACTCAGTTTTAGACTCAAATGTAGACTCAGTTGTAGACTCAGTTGTAGACTAAGTTGTAGACTCAGTTGTAGACTCCGTGTAGACTCAGTTGCAGACTCAGTTTGTAGACTCAGTTGCAGACTCAGTTGTAGACTCAGTTGTAGACTCAGTTTTAGATTCAGTTGTAGACTCAGTTGTAGACTCAGTTGTAGAATCAGTTTTAGACCCTATTATAGACTCAGTTTAAACTCAGGTGTAAACTCAGTTGTAGACTAAGTTGTAGACTCAGTTAGAGACTCAGTTGTAGACTCAGTTGTAGACTCAATTGTACACTCAGTTGTAGACTCAGTTGTAGACTCAGTTTTAGACTCTGTAGTAGCTTTAGTTGTAGACTCAATTGTAGACTCAGTTGAAGACTCAGTTGTAGACTCAGTTTGTAGACTCAATTGTAGACTCAGTTGTAGACTCTGTTGTATACTCAGACTCAGTTGTAGACTCATTTGAAGACTCAATTGTAGACTCGTTGTAGACTCAGGTGTAGACTCAGTTTTAGACTCAGTTGTAGACTCAGTTGAAGACTCAGTTGTAAACTCAGTTGTAGACTAAGTTGTAGATTCAATTGTAGACTTAGTTGTAAACTTAATTTTAGACTCTGTAGTAGACTCAGTTGTAGACTCATTTAAAGACTTAGTTGTAGACTCTTTAGAAGACTCAGTTGTAGACTCAGTTGTAGACTCAGTTGTAGACTCGGTTGTAGACACAGTTGAAGACTCAGTTGTATGCTCTTTTGTAGACTCTCTAGTAGACTCAGTTGTAGATTCAGCTGTAGACTTCGGTGTAGACTCAGTTGTAGACTCAGTTGTAGACTCAGTTGTAGACTCAGTTGAAGACACAGTTGTATGCTCTTTTGTAGACTCTCTAGTAGACTCAGTTGTAGACTCAGTTGTAGACTCTGTTGTAGACTCAGTTTTAGACTCAATTGTACACTCATTTGTAGACTCAGTTTTAGACTCAATTGTAGACGCAGCTGTAGACTCAGTTGCAGACTCAGTTGTAGACTCGTTGTAGACTCTAGTGTAGACTCAGTTGCAGACTCAGTTTGGAGACTCAGTTGCAGACTCAGTTTGGAGACTAAGTTTAGATTCAGTTGTAGACTCAGTTGTAGACTCAGTTGTAGAATCAGTTTTAGACCCTATTATAGACTCAGTTTTAGACTCAGGTGTAAACACAGTTGTAGACTAATTTAATAGACTCAGTTAGAGACTCAGTTGTAGACTCAGTTGTAGACTCAGTTTTAGACTCTGTAGTAGACTCAGTTGCAGACTCATTTGTAGACTCCGTTGTAGACCCAGTTTTAAACTCAATTGTAGACTCAGTTGTAGACTAAGTTGTAGACTCAGTTGCAGACTAAGTTGTAGACTTAGTTGTAGACTCCCGTGTAGACTCAGTTGCAGACTCAGTTTGGAGACTCAGTTGCAGACTCAGTTGTAGACTCTGTTGTAGACTCAGTTTTAGATTCAGTTGTAGACTCAGTTGTAGACTCAGTTGTATAATCAGTTTTAGACCCTATTATAGACTCAGTTTTAAACTCAGGTGTAAACTCAGTTGTAGACTAAGTTGTAGACTCAGTTAAAAACTCAGTTGTAGACTCAGTTGTGGACTCAATTGTACACTCAGTTGTAGACTCAGTTGTAGACTCAGTTTTAGACTCTGTAGTAGCTTTAGTTGTAGACTCAATTGTAGACTCAGTTGAAGACTCAGTTGTAGACTCTTTTGTAGACTCAATTGTAGACTCAGTTGTAGAATCAGTTTTATACTCAGACTCAGTTGTAGACTCATTTGAAGACTCAATTGTAGACTCGGTTGTAGACTTAGATGTAGACTCAGTTTTAGACTATGTAGTAGACTCAGTTGTAGACTCATTTACAGACTCAGTTATAGACTCAGTTAGAGACTCAGTTGTAGACTCAGTTGTAGATTCAGTTGTAAAACTCAGTTGTAGACTCAGTTGTAGATTCAATTGTAGACTCAGTTGTAAACTTAATTTTAGACTCTGTAGTAGACTCAGTTGTAGACTCATTTAAAGACTTAGTTGTAGACTCTTTAGAAGACTCAGTTGTAGACTCAGTTGTAGATTCATCTGTAGACTTTGGTGTAGACTCAGTTGTAGACTCAGTTGTAGACTCAGTTGTAGACTCAGTTTGTAGACTCAGTTGAAGACTCAGTTGTAATCTCTTTTTTAGACTCTCTAGTAGACTCAGTTGGAGACTCAGTTGTAGACTCTGTTGTAGACTCAGTTTTAGACTCAATTGTACACTCATTTGTAGACTCAGTTTGGAGACTCAGTTTTAGATTCAGTTGTAGACTCAGTTGTAGACTCAATTGTAGAATCAGTTTTAGACCCTATTATAGACTCAGTTTTAGACTCAGTTGTAGACTCAGTTTTAGACTCTGTAATATACTCAGTTGTAGACTCATTTGTAGACTCCGTTGTAGACCCAGTTTTAAACTCAATTGTAGACTCAGTTGTAGACTAAGTTGTAGACTCAGTTAGAGACTCAGTTGTAGACTCAGTTGTAGACTCAGGTGTATACTCAATTGTAGACTCAGTTGTAGACTCAGTTTTAGACTCTGTAGTAGCTTTAGTTGTAGACTTATTTGTAGACTCAGTTGAAGACTCAGTTGTAGACTCAGTTGTAGATTCAGTTGTAGACTCAGTTTAGATTCAGTTGTAGACTCAGTTGTAGACTCAGTTGTAGAATCAGTTTTAGACCCTATTATAGACTAAGTTTTAGACTCAGGTGTAAACACAGTTGTAGACTAATTTAATAGACTCAGTTAGAGACTCATTTGTAGACTCAGTTGTAGACTCAGTTTTAGACTCTGTAGTAGACTCAGTTGCAGACTCATTTGTAGACTCCGTTGTAGACCCAGTTTTAAACTCAATTGTAGACTCAGTTGTAGACTAAGTTGTAGACTCAGTTGCAGACTAAGTTGTAGACTTAGTTGTAGACTCACGTGTAGACTCAGTTGCAGACTCAGTTTGGAGACTCAGTTGCAGACTCAGTTGTAGACTCTGTTGTAGACTCAGTTTTAGATTCAGTTGTAGACTCAGTTGTAGACTCAGTTGTATAATCAGTTTTAGACCCTATTATAGACTCAGTTTTAAACTCAGGTGTAAACTCAGTTGTAGACTAAGTTGTAGACTCAGTTAGAGACTCAGTTGTAGACTCAGTTGTGGACTCAATTGTACACTCAGTTGTAGACTCAGTTGTAGACTCAGTTTTAGACTCTGTAGTAGCTTTAGTTGTAGACTCAATTGTAGACTCAGTTGAAGACTCAGTTGTAGACTCTTTTGTAGACTCAATTGTAGACTCAGTTGTAGAATCAGTTGTATACTCAGACTCAGTTGTAGACTCATTTGAAGACTCAATTGTAGACTCGGTTGTAGACTTAGATGTAGACTCAGTTTTAGACTATGTAGTAGACTCAGTTGTAGACTCATTTACAGACTCAGTTATAGACTCAGTTAGAGACTCAGTTGTAGACTCAGTTGTAGATTCAGTTGTAGACTCAGTTGTAGACTCAGTTGAAGACTCAGTTGTAAAACTCAGTTGTAGACTCAGTTGTAGATTCAATTGTAGACTCAGTTGTAAACTTAATTTAAGACTCTGTAGTAGACTCAGTTGTAGACTCATTTAAAGACTTAGTTGTAGACTCTTTAGAAGACTCAGTTGTAGACTCAGTTGTAGATTCAGCTCTAGACTTTGGTGTAGACTCAGTTGTAGACTCAGTTGTAGACTCAGTTGTAGACTCAGTTTGTAGACTCAGTTGAAGACTCAGTTGTAATCTCTTTTTTAGACTCTCTAGTAGACTCAGTTGTAGACTCAGTTGTAGACTCTGTTGTAGACTCAGTTTTAGACTCAATTGTACACTCATTTGTAGACTCAGTTTTAGACTCAATTGCAGACGCAGTTGTAGACTCAGTTGCAGACTAAGTTGTAGACTCGTTGTAGACTCTAGTGTAGACTCAGTTGCAGACTCAGTTTTGAGACTCAGTTGCAGACTCAGTTTGGAGACTCAGTTTTAGATTCAGTTGTAGACTCAGTTGTAGACTCAATTGTAGAATCAGTTTTAGACCCTATTATAGACTCAGTTTTAGACTCAGTTGTAGACTCAGTTTTAGACTCTGTAATAGACTCAGTTGTAGACTCATTTGTAGACTCCGTTGTAGACCCAGTTTTAAACTCAATTGTAGACTCAGTTGTAGACTAAGTTGTAGACTCAGTTAGAGACTCAGTTGTAGACTCAGTTGTAGACTCAGGTGTATACTCAATTGTAGACTCAGTTGTAGACTCAGTTTTAGACTCTGTAGTAGCTTTAGTTGTAGACTTATTTGTAGACTCAGTTGAAGACTCAGTTGTAGACTCAGTTGTAGATTCAGTTGTAGACTCAGTTGTAGATTCAGTTGTAGACTCAGTTGTAGACTCAGTTGTAGACTCAGTTGTAGACTCAGTTGTTGACTCAGTTGTAGACTCAGTAGTAGACTTTGTAGTAGACTCAGTTGTAGACTCAGTAGTAGATTCAGTTGTAGACTCATGTGTAGACTCAGTTGTAGACTCAGTTGTAGACTCAGTTGTAGACTCAGTTGTAGACTCAGTTTAGACTCAGTTGCAGACTCAATTGTATGCTATTTTGTAGACTCTGTAGTAGACTCAGTTGTAGACTCTGTTGTACACTCAGTTTTAGACTCAATTGTAGACTCATTTGTAGACTCAGTTTTAGACTCAAATGTAGACGCAGTTGTAGACTCAGTTGCAGACTAAGTTGTAGACTTAGTTGTAGACTCCGTGTAGACTCAGTTGCAGACTCAGTTTGGAGACTCAGTTGCAGACTCAGTTGTAGACTCTGTTGTAGACTCAGTTTTAGATTCAGTTGTAGACTCAGTTGTAGACTCAGTTGTAGAATCAGTTTTAGACCCTATTATAGACCCAGTTTAAACTCAGGTGTAAACTCAGTTGTAGACAAAGTTGTAGACTCAGTTAGAGACTCAGTTGTAGACTCAGTTGTGGACTCAATTGTACACTCAGTTGTAGACTTAGTTGTAGACTCAGTTTTAGACTCTGTAGTAGCTTTAGTTGTAGACTCAATTGTAGACTCAGTTGAAGACTCAGTTGTAGACTCTTTTGTAGACTCAATTGTAGATTCAGTTGTAGACTCAGTTGTATACTCAGACTCAGTTGTAGACTCATTTGAAGACTCAATTGTAGACTCGGTTGTAGACTCAGGTGTAGACTCAGTTTTAGACTATGTAGTAGACTCAGTTGTAGACTCATTTACAGACTCAGTTATAGACTCAGTTAGAGACTCAGTTTTAGACTCAGTTGTAGATTCAGTTGTAGACTCAGTTGTAGACTCAGTTGAAGACTCAGTTGTAAACTCAGTTGTAGACTCAGTTGTAGATTCAATTGTAGACTCAGTTGTAAACTTAATTTTAGACTCTGTAGTAGAGTCAGTTGTAGACTCATTTAAAGACTTAGTTGTAGACTCTTTAGAAGACTCAGTGTCAGGGTGTGAGAATCACTGCGAATGATTGTTGTGAGATTGTTGTGAGATTGTTGTGAGCCAGTGTTGGAGTCGGGTCAAGGCGTTGTTGACGGGTATGAACTCCTATCACGGGAATAATGTCTAGTGATGTCTGAGTGAACTTCTGGTCACACGGGATATGTCAGGGACATGACCAGAGGACACGCCAGGGTCAGTTGAGACCAGTTGGGGGGTTTATAAGAGAGTAGTCGAGACGAGGGCAGGGAGTTGCAGAAAGCTGTGTAGTTCGCACAGTGTTGTGCGGTCAGACCGGTCAGGGTAGACCGGGGAGCTGCAGGGTTGCAGTAAAACAGAGTTGAGTTTAACGTCGCCCAGAAGCGGTCGGGTCGGACCGAGGGCATGCTTGAGCATACAGCCCGTTATATATAGATGTATTTTATGTCAAGGCAAGACAGCCAGTTGTACAGTTGTTTATAGTAGAATAAACATTGCATCGTTACACAGACTTGTGTCATCTCTTGTGTATGTTGTGTGTAGCGGAGAGCAAGGTACAATCCACCTAAACATAGAGACTTAACATGGGGGCCCGAATTGTCTCTGGATTGCCAAGCACCGCCAAACACTACGAGAGATGGGACGGAACCACATCAGCACAGCGGTATGTGCGCCTGTACTTTTCAGTACAGCGCCTCTGATACAGACTACTGTATCCATCGTAGGGCATACGTCTTACAACAGCACAACGACGATCAACCAGCGACGAACACGGGCAGACAGGGCAACGATCAACGTATCAGCGGATTTTCTGATAGACGATGCCTAGCAAGTCCCAGTACGGAACATTACCAGCCAGAAGACCAACTACAAGAGATACCTCGAACCAGAACCAGCAAAACAACGACGTCGGAACCAGCACAGCAACGACGTCTGAACCAGACGGTGCCAACTACGAGAGAAGACGATTACAAACTGTACCGGGAGGTCAAGTTGCAGAACCAACCATCCCGCCCCAGTGGGACCCTGAGGAGCCGAGACGACCCACAGCACCACAGTTCAAATCGGGACAAGATCGAGAAGATATTCAAGGTGGAGAAAAACATTACTAAGTGACAAGGAAACTGCAAAAAGTGTGACTTTGTGAACTTCTTACGAATGGATATTTATTGTGTAATGGGACTTTCATTGTATATGGATATTATGTCTGAAATATAACCCACAGTAAGTACGTACTTAATTACTTATAAAATAGTGTTAAATTGGGGAAGTGTGCTATAGCAAGATTGATCTGTTAGATAATATATATAGATATAGCATACCTGTCAGATATAAACGGACAATAAGGGAAGCTAGATTATAAAAAGTAAAATATAAAAGCTAGATAAAATAATGGCGGACAAGGATAGATGGTGGATTAATAAAATTGAGGAAGTACGGGCAAAGTGGCATAAAGAAGATGAAAAATTACTGAGACAAAACGAAGAGAGACAAAGACAGCGACAGATAAAAGATGAGAAAAAACGTAGACAATACGAAAAGAGACAATCAAAATTAGAGGCAAAAAGACAGAGAAGGGCTATAGAAGAGACAGAACACTACGACAGTGAAGTTATTAACTGTGAGGAAGTACTCTATGGAATAGCCAGTATATATTGTGAAGATCCATATTTAACGGAAGAGGTTTATAGGGTGGCGGACCCATCAGCTGGCCAGTTTAAATATTATAGACATGAGAATCCCGAAGAACCGGTCAATATCGTAAGGTATGAAAAGGAAAACATGATCCAGGGTGATCACAAGCCCAAGAGTAAGAAAGTTACTGAAGTTCATGAGAATTCCCCTAAGAACAAAAGACAATATATAAAGAAATATGAAGAATATGACAAAAAAGAAATGGAAATTAGTTTCCTTAAAAACCGTAACGCCGAAGATAAAAAAGAAATAGATTGGTTAAACTTGGAATTGGCAGACAACCTGAGCCTTGTAGACAGGCTAAAAGCCGCATTGTTCAACAAAGATAAGGAAATAGCGGAACACACAGATACAGTAAATGAATTACAATCAACAGTACGTAGCGTTCAAAACAGACTTAAAGAACTAGAAAAAGAAGACGTGGAAAACAAATTAAAAATAGAGGAAACTGAAGCTGAGTCAATTGAAGTAAGAATGAAAATTGCCGAACGAGAAAGTCAGTTGGTTGAAAAAGAGGAATTATTGGGAAAAGTAGAAAGAGAGCTAAACGACAAAGTGGAGTTATTAGACAAATTAAAGAGTGACCACAAAACAAAAGTAGATGAAAAAGAAGTCGAGCTATTGAGTTTAAAAATGAAAATCGACTCAATGGAGAGAGATTTTCCCAGATTATTAGAAATACTCAAGGTGAAAGAGGGCATACTAGCAGAGATGGAGATAAATGTAAACAAGGCAAACCAACATATAACAGAGTTGAAGAAGTCTGGGGTTGAAAAAGATGAAATATTAGAAAAATTACAGAGGGAAATAAAAGAAAAAGAGAGAAAAAACATAGAAAGGGAGAGAAACCTAATGATTACACACGACAATCTGAGTAAGAGTTTAGCAGACAAAGATGATTTATTAGAAGAATTGAAGAGAGAGCACAAAATAAAAATGAATGAATCTGAAGTTAAGTCCATGAACATGAAAATGAAAAGTACCGAAATGGATGAAGTGTATTCTAATTTGATAAAAATATTCAAGGGGAAAGATGAAAAACTAGCAGAGATGGAAATAAACTTAATAATTGCAAACCAAAATATAACAGGGCTGAATAGGACGCTGGATGATAACGACGAACTTATGGAAAAATTACAGAGGGAGCTAAAGGAAAGAGAGATAGAAAACAAAAATATTAAAGAAAGACTGACTCAAAAAGAAGAGGTCAATAAGCAGTTAACCCTAAAGGTAGAACGTAACAAAGAAGACATAACGGAATTATGGCGAATCATAACGGACAAAGAAGAAAAAATGGCTGACTTAAGCCTCAGGTTAACAGGGAAAGATATGACAGCTATGGTGCAGAGAAGGTGCAAGACACACCATAGTATTGTTGAAAAACCGTACGAAAATGAGAACAAAGAGTTGATAGAGAAAGAGGAAATTGTTGACAAAGGTCGCCAAGTGGACATAGAAAAAATTAGTGACCCAGATAGTAAAGATGAGGTGAAGCCCTCAGAAGGAAAAAAAAGTACACAGGAATGTAATGCTACTAAGGAGCGAAAAACTGAGTTGACTACAGAGAGGGTAGAAAAAAGCAAGCTCACAAAAAAATATGACAATGACATGTGCTCAGCGGGTCATAGCTTGGAGTCGGGGGACACAGAATACGGGTGCGACATCCAAACACATAGCACGGTAAACGTTGCACAGTTACGTAAGGACATTGACACATTACGGTCAAGACGGGCCGGTAATACGCAGACCATGACCGACAAAAGCTCACAGGACAGGCTTACAAAGAAAGATAACGGCTTCGCTGGTCCGTTAAGAGTAATGTTTTTGTTGATAGCTGAAGTCCTGGGGAGAACAGTAAGTCGTGGGGGCGAAAGTGGCGCGTGCGCAGATGTAGTCATAGACACAAGGGGTCAAGAAGGAAAATTCAAAGGTCAGGGTTATTATGACACTAGCTGCGGTATTGTTATACCCACGTGGGAAGTGCCGCGTAGGCATGACTTAGAACACATCAGCCTGTATAACGGAAACCAGGGTCGTTTGTTATTTAGGATTGGGGACAAACGTAATATCCCACCCTCAGATACAACGGCTATGATTTTTTTCAATGTTATGAAATTTTTGGCCTGTGTATTGATATATATGAAGATGATATTTGTTATGATGATGATGTGGTTTTTGTGTTAACTATGATTTCTTTTTCAAGATGATGTGGGTTTTTTTTGTTGATAACTATAAGAGATAATAAGGTTTTTTTTGTTAGAACTTGCGGGGTCCAGGTGACCTCGTGTCATTTTTTTACAACATGTATTGATGTGTCATGGGTACTGTTAAGTCTCTATGTTTAGGTGGATTGTACCTTGCTCTCCGCTACACACAACATACACAAGAGATGACACAAGTCTGTGTAACGATGCAATGTTTATTCTACTATAAACAACTGTACAACTGGCTGTCTTGCCTTGACATAAAATACATCTATATATAACGGGCTGTATGCTCAAGCATGCCCTCGGTCCGACCCGACCGCTTCTGGGCGACGTTAAACTCAACTCTGTTTTACTGCAACCCTGCAGCTCCCCGGTCTACCCTGACCGGTCTGACCGCACAACACTGTGCGAACTACACAGCTTTCTGCAACCCCCTGCCCTCGTCTCGACTACTCTCTTATAAACCCCCCAACTGGTCTCAACTGACCCTGGCGTGTCCTCTGGTCATGTCCCTGACATATCCCGTGTGACCAGAAGTTCACTCAGACATCACTAGACATTATTCCCGTGATAGGAGTTCATACCCGTCAACAACGCCTTGACCCGACTCCAACACTGGTTCACAACAATCTCACAACAATCTCACAACAATCTCACAACAATCATTCGCAGTGATTCTCATACCCTGACATATCCCCCCTCTTCCGTTAGATTCTACTTACGGGTAGAATCTCACAATACAACAAAGTCAGGGCATGGAATCACTGCACATTACAATTACAATAATATAATACATAATGAATTAATATCTTTCAAAATAATTTTATACACAACATTGCATGAAAAAAAACAATAGTATATACAACACAGAGCATAAATCCACTTGGTCGTACCTTTATACGACTTCACTAACCCGCAACGTCATTCGAGATGGACAGCCGTCATACTACCACCCCTGAATTACATACTCTATATATACATTAGTGCAAAAAGAAAATATATATACATGTGAAGTCTTAATGCATCTCATTATCACTAATAATCAATCCATCTAACAATATGCCATTTACAAATCTTGGAAAAAAAATTACACACAAAAAAAAATAAAAAAAAATTCTAACACTTAAGCACTTGTCCACATCATGTGGCATATTACGGAGCAATCACTGCTCACTTAATTACTTTTTAATAACACCTGTGTTATTGAGCTCTCTTATCTCTCCATAGGCACAGTTCTAAATCTATGTATATAAATACAGCCCATCGCTCCTGCCACACAGGAACTTGGTTAATTGATTAACAAAAACTGCCCATCACTCCTGCCGTACAGGACGTAGTTAATTATATAACAAAGGGAGCCTATCTCCCATGCCATACAGGTCTGACTTCCTACTTCTTGACTACTCGTGCATTATTATCTTAATTCTCAAAGAACCAACCTTCGACCTACTACTGGTCATAACACCTCACATAATTAGTATCCAACAATTGACCATTTTTACGCTAGATTGTTTATCTATTTACAACTGACTCTACTGGTACCTCATATAAATTCCTTAAGATATTTATTCCAGGATTACCTCCAGCATGAGATAATGTTATAGGGATAACTACTTATCCAAACTATAAACATTTCAGCCTGATTGTATTTAACCCATTACAATCAATTATATAACAATCATCAATCATGTGCATATAGTAGTCGTAATTAACATAATTCATCATAATAATCATAATACCCCAGATTGCAATTAAATCTGTCATTAATTACAACTAGCTCTGTCCACATCATGGGACCTATAAGGAACAGACACTGTTCTCCTATGTATATTTCACATCCCCACAGCGGGATCCTTCCCGGACAGTCATTGTCCTCCTATGTATCTTTTAACGTCCCCATAGCGGGACCCTGTACGGACAGTCATTGTCCTCCTATGTATCTTTTAACGTCCCCACAGCGGGACCCCTTTTATCCGTATCATCATAAACATAATATGATACTCATCACAAAACTTAAAGCATATTCATAATTCATTAATACAATTCATTTCATCATCAAAATCACCAACATTATTTTCAGCAGAACCTATCAACAATACATATCCTTGTAATCAAGAATGTCCTGATATCTCCAGGGCGAAACATTTCTTATATCATTACCCCAATGGCCATGACCCTCAAAATACGTCATCAATACCCAGTAATGTTCCGTACTCCAACACTGGCTCACAACAATCTCACATGGGGGCCCGAATTGTCTCTGGATTGCCTAGCACCGCCAAACACTACGAGAGATGGGACGGAACCACATCAGCACAGGGGTATGTGCGCCTGTACTTTTCAGTACAGCGCCTCTGATACAGACTACTGTATCCATCGTAGGGCATACGTCTTACAACAGCACAACGACGATCAACCAGCGACGAACACGGGCAGACAGGGCAACGATCAACGTATCAGCGG
>CALYLW010001367.1:0-207440 GCA_944989445.1 Ampullaceana balthica | reverse complement strand
AATACACAAGTAAACGTTAAACCATATGTGTTCTAAGATAATTTTTATTCCGACAGCGTCTCTTCAAAAAGAAAAGATACGTTATTTTCTGATGACTGTGTTACAGCAAAAGCCCGAAGTTCGGCCATTTACCGAATTTACAAGCCAATTCACGCATTGGCCGAGAAGTCTGGCCAAAGCCCGAAGTACTTTTACCTAACAATTGTATTTCGGGGTCTGGCCGCCAATGCGCGAATTGGCTAGGTATCCTTGTCCAAAGGCCGATGTGGTAATGGAAATGCCAGTTAGCATCTGTCTCTTCTGGTGTGTTGGTGTGTACGTGGTAGGAAAAAGTGTGACGATAGTATAGCCTGAACTAAAACTGATACTCAGTGGTACATGGAAAACCGAGCATAGACAAAGACAAGGTTCCGTCGAACGTGCCAACCAAGATTTTCAGAATATTATGATGTCATGGATGCAGACAATTGAATCAAGACATTGAACGGAAAGTCTCAGATTTGTTCAATTTATGAAAAATCGTTCTTTTCACCAAGGCATCCATCAGTCGCCATATGAGTACCTAAAATCTGCCCAGAGAGGCGGTTGATAATGTAGCTACGGAGGAATACCTTATCAACGTCCAACTTGAAATGGAGATTAGTATACATGCAGAGACTGCCTCTATAAATGAAGATACTGCCGTGCTGGTGGTGGAAACATCGGAAATTTCAGACCGGTTGACTGACTATAAACATGCGAAAAAGGTGTGAATAGTATGTGAAAAAGAGTGTAGTTAGGCCCTTTTTAAAAAAAAATCCAGCGGCAGAGATCTGCATACAAATTGTGGAATCTGCAGTTAATCAGGCGAAGGATGCAGAGCTAAAATATTTTTCAGGCTATGTCACAATAAACACGAAATCAGGAGGAACAGCTCACAACAATTTTCAAAGTCAAGCTGCCAAGATGCTTAGAAATTCAGATGCAAAATTCACACCAGTGAAAGTTTGAGATAACGTCAGAGTTCGTATACCGGATGTTGACAGAGGTCGCGGTGATCCAAAAAGCGTTCTTGCAGTTGCCATTTCCTTTACTAAAATTTGCAATGGAAAACAAGCATGTTGAGCTTCACCTCTATTCATACTTTTCTTACAGCTTCTATTGTTTCTCTTATTTATTGTCAATAAAACAAATACAAAATTTATCCGAAAATTGTGGACTTACCCCTTGTTTCATCTGATTCCGTTTTAATCGAAGCTGAAAATAAAATTAATCGCTGTAATCAAAATAAGTTAATTAATAATCTATATGTTGTGTGACAAAACAGGCTCGAACACCACATGGGGCTATTCCGTGTACACTTTGCGGCTCATGCACACTTTATGAAAGCTATGTTACAAGAATAACTGGACGATTTAGAAGCCATGGTCAATGATCATTAGAGCTTCAATACCGTGCTCAAATATTTTATTTTATAATTTAAATTGGCTGTCAATTAATACAGGCCTGGCCTTCCGTAATCGATACTGTGCAAGAGATGAATCAAATGTAAACGAATACGATCTAAAAATTATTATTCCCGACAGCACCTCAACAGGAACAGAATTTAGGTTAATTTCTGATGATTTTATTAACAATCCAACAATGAAATCAGATAGCCAAATCTTACAACAAGACCTTAAACAATTAATAAAATGGGGGAATAATTGGACTATATCCTTCCGTTCAGTAAGTTATCAACTGTTGAGAGCAGAAAAAAATAATAAATACTTGCAACATACTTAATGCGTGAAAACCACTAAATATAACTAAATTAAAAAATACTTAGGAATAATAATATTTTTAAAAAACTATAGTGGAATTTCCTGTTCTTAAATATTGAAACATCAAACAAAGTCTTAGACTTTATAAAGATAATATTTTAGCAGAAGAAATAAGAATACCAAGCTACCTTACTATGTTGAGACTTGTACTAAAATACACCTTGGTTTCTTTAATTTAGTTTCATCAATATTATAATACCAATAAAAAGTTTCAACTAACATGATATTTTCGGACGTACCTTGTAAATTGATTAATTCTGATGTTATAAGAGCTGAAAAATAAAAAAGATATTTAACTAAGCACATTAAACCATTTGAGTATTTGTTTGTCTTTATATGAGCAAGACTGGTAGCAAAAATCAGCCATATATGGTTTTAAAAATAATATTTTCTACCGCAAGTTGTAAGGATCAAAAGTTATTTCAAGTCGTTAAGATTTTACAAATCCTGATGATTATATTAACTATAGAACAATTAAATCAGAACAAGATAGTTCAATCTTACAAGTTGACCCGGATAAATTATTCAAACATTAAACTAATAGGAATATTTTGTTTTTCATCCAGACACGTCTCTACTTTTAAGAGAAACAAAGAAAAAGACACTAATCAATTCATGCTTAGGATTAACAATAAATGAGATATTATAATTAATTCTAGATTTAGATGATGTATAAAGGCATCCAGCAAAAAAACCTTAACTTCATGTGAGGAGAAATTTTTACAGATGTAATAAGAATATAAAACTAAAAAGCAATCTTATTTTGTTGTGACATGTACTAGAATAGATATCTTCAGTATGGGACCTTTCCACTAAAGAATACATAGATAGACATTTTTTTAAAATCAAAAATGAGAATATACAAAATTGACAGGTGTAATACCATTGGTAAAATCATTAAAAGTTAGTAATTTTATTGAGCTATTAATTATTACCTGTAAATACAACACTTAGGTAACCCAATGCCACGCTCACATAAACACACTCTTCTTATTCCGTATGCAAGAACAAAAACATTAGTAATTCGCCAATTCCCGGTCTGGAGAGCGTACGTGAAATGTTTTGCCTGAAAACTGACACACTACCAAAACATAAAACTCTATGCATTACTTGACATAAACCATCGATAAAAGCCGGCCAGATTAATCTTCTGTACAAATTTGGCGTCTGTAATTATTAAGATAAAATAAGATAAAGTAAAAAATCGCTAACATGTCATTGCCAACCAAACGCCAGTTATGCCTGAATCATTTAGCACACGCATTTTTCATTCTGTCTTTAAATATTTTTTTGAAATATCAGCCATTTGCTTGAATTCACCTTTACCACAAATGGCTATAGAAAACCTTCGAGTTTAGCGCCATGTCTAGTAATACTTTTTCTTGCAGCTTCCTTTGTTTCTCTAATTGATTATCAATAAAACCCCTACAACATGTCTCTTAAATTGACAGTTTGGGACTTACCCTTTGTTTCGTCTGATTTCGTTTTAATGTAAGCTGAAAAAATATAATTAAGCACCCTTATCATCTTAACTGATTTTTTTATCTATAAAAAATGGTGGCTAAACTGCTTCTTCTTAACCGCTTGTGGATCTTCTGTGTTTACATTGCGACTATCGTACAATTTATTACAGATATTTTGCAAAGATTACAGAAATATTTCCAAGCAAGGTTAAATGACCCATAGGGATTCATAGCGCCTCTCAAATAATTGTATTTTATATTTTAAAATTGCTCCAGTTACTACAGGTCTAGCAACCCCTGAACTATGCAGTGTAAGAGAAAAGTAAAATATAACCCAAGGTATCTATATATATAATAAGCCATAACTTAGGACAAGCAGGATGACTCGAACAAGCAAGCATGTCGAATGACCCTCGCATCACAGTTTATGGTTGCCTGTTTAAACCGGGAAAATCAAAACACTAACAAAGTTTAAAACGTTATTAAACATGCAAGACATGATATTAACCATTCATAAGCGCAGGAAGCAATACTCGTCTGTTTAGAAGAGATAATAATATTATAAAATAAGATCAAATCAAAATGCGCTAACACATCTTTGAGACCCATAAGTCTATTAAATCTAAATAATTTTGCTCACGCATTTTTGTTTGGTCTTACAAAAAAATTACGAAATATGTTTTTAAAATAACTTTCCCAACATCATCTCGTCTGGAAAAAAGGTTAGGTAAACTACTGATGATTAAATGACAATCGAATAATTAAATTGAACAAGATAGTAAGATCTTACAAGAAGACCAAGATAAATTAATAAAATGAGAGATTAATATGAGTATGCCCTTCCTTTTAGAAAAATATCAATTGATAAGAGCAGAAAAAAGTACGTGCATACTACAGTAGAAGTCCATTAGTCCGGCATCGCTCCGGAAAATTGTAAAAAAAAATTCTTCAAAAGTGTGTCTTTCAAGCAAATAAAAACGCTTGATAGCTATTCGGAAGTTTTCGAGGTAGTTCGGGATCACCTGGAAGCGCTCTGTAAACCCTCAGCCTTCTCTAAATCGTGAAGAAAGTGACTCAGATGCAGAAACGGAAGAAAAGGAAAAAATCAGCCGGGCAGAAGCTGCAGAATCACTAAATACTAAATACGTTTGTCTCTTTTGCTGAGGCTAGTACTAGCTACAGTGCTTCAGAATTTATAGATTTCCATATCATTAGAAATAAATTTTATAATTAACACCCAAAGTCAAGAAAACAAAACATTCGTGCCTTTTTTTTAAAATATAAGTGAAATATGTTTTATAGTACGTGTACATACATTATATGAAATGTAAAATAAACTTTGTTGTATTTGCAGCAATAATAATTGCATAGTGTATTTGTATTTTAATTATTAACCAAATTGTTCTTATAATTACGATTTATGTATGTATGTAGTTAAAAAAACAAAGTAAATTTGTTTTACACTAAAAGAAGCGGCACTGCCCGATAGACCGGAATTTTCGATAGTCCGGCACCGACCCGGTCCCGAACGTGCCGGATTATCGGACTTCTACTGTATTTCATTCATAAAAACCACGAAAGCAAACTAAAAATGAAAAAAATACTTGAATTTCATGTCAAGGAAATATTTAATCTTATATTTTTTAATTATTTTTTTTTGTCCCATAACCTCGTGGTGTCAGGGGTTTCTAATGTTTTCATTAGAAATTTCACAGGGCTTGGGAAGCTTTTGCGGCACTTATCTCCTCTCCAGGTCAGCTGAGGACTTTTTAGCGATACGATAGTCATTCATCAACATTTTTATTGTGGCTTTAACGTGGGCTTGATCCTATGCCCCTCAGCTTGTGAGGCGAGTTCACTATTGACTTGGCTATTATTACTGACCGATAAAATATGTTCCTGAGATGTTAGTTCCAGACTTACCCTGTGTTTTGTCTGATTCCTCTTTTATTAAAGCTGAAAAAAAACAGAATAAATTAAAGAAAGTTAACTAGTTTACTTGATTATTAATCTATACATGTACAAGACAGGAGTAAAAAAAACAGCAGTGTAGCGTGGGTATTTTGTTTAAATGAAATATTGAAAAAATTCTAAAACGTCTAATTTCTGATTATTAATCTATACATATCACACAAATGGACTTGTCTTATCCTCATGTCAAATAGTCTGGGGTGTTATTGAATAGATAGGAATAATATTTGATCCCTTGAATATAGAATTTAGGTTTTTTCGAACTATCTCTCCTAAAACTCCTATAAAATCATTTTTTATTCGATGTGACAAATCATTGTGTTTTTAACCCCCTTTTACATGATGTTCTCAAATCACTGGATCGTAATTAGCTAACGGATGCATCAATTCCTGAATATTGCCTCTATTTGCTTTATTATTGTCCTCTCTGTGATCGCGAAAAGCCCATTTTTTTTAAAAACAAAATTTAATACTGTCAATTTTCTAACAAGAAATTCTTGCCACTTAATTTTGTTTTCTTACACAATAACGTTTGGTTTGTTTTACAATATCTGTTCTCCTTTTAGCCCAGTTTCTGATTATTTATATGTATAATTATAGTTACCAGCACATCATTTTTATGTTCTCATAATACTTCATCCCATGTGTTTTTGTTTTTTTTAGTTCATTAGCATTATTATCATAAAAATTAAGATTCATTATTGAAAATTAAGTTTTGCATTGGAAAATTTGACTTATTGTAAGATAGTTTATTCATTTCTTTTATTAATTTTCACATTGGTTTTCCTTTTTTCATTCATCTGTATTGTAACTTTTTCATTTTAGAACCTAAATAACAATCAGGAACTTACCCCCTTACCCACACAGACACAAAGTGACACCCTAGGCATTCCATTGGCTCATTTTTTAAATTGTTTGGTACAGTAATATTCGCTTCTTAAAAAGGAGCAGCTATCAAATTTGAAAAATCAATTAATTTACCAGTAGATAAATGTCACCTTCTCATACTACCTAGCCTATTTAATTTTTAGTTCACTTGAATTAGTTAAAGAAGAAATCATTTCTAATATTGAGATGGAAATTTTGGCAGTAGAAAAATTCAAATATTTTATCTTAGGTTCTTCATTTCTATTTTTAATTTCTTATTTGGTTTTTATTTTATGTTGATAAAAAGCTCCCCTTCATTTTCCAGATTTTCATTCCTATAAGATTATTAGCCACGAGGAATTTTCCGCACCTAACAAAATGCTGCCCTGGGCATTGACCCCATTTCGCCACCTCGCTCTAACCACTGGTAAAAAGTTAGGGTATTTCATAAACCATCTTAACAGGAAATAAAGTTAGGTTATTTGCTGATAATTGTACAATCTATAATAACCCTTTTTCAGACAATGATGGTCTATGGGGCAAGTGAAGTAGCGTTCACAAGTTTCATTGAGCCACCACTAACGAGCAGGGGAATGTGAGGCTAGCACAAGAAAAATAAATCGTTCAATGAGTTCTAGATGAGCTAGTAAAATGTGGATCTAATTGTTGTACGTCTGTCCTTTCGGAAAGTGTAACTATCAAGAGTAAACGAGAAAATGGAACAAAAAATCAAACATTTTCAATTATGGAAAAACACTCATTCAAAAAGAAAATGCAAAATACTTAGAAGTAAAAAGAGTGAGAAATTTAAATGGATTTCCCATATCAGTGACGTTAGAAAACACACAAAAGAAAGGACAAGTTTTTAAAGGAGTAAATGTTACAGATTTGATAAGACTATAAAGCTGAATTGCTATTTTACTATTAATCCACCAAAAAAACTATAAACTAGAACAAATAATAATTTTTAAAAATAGCTGCCATAATTCATTACTAAAAAGTGTTGAGAATTGAAAAGATTAGCTAAATAATTAAACCTAGAAACTTTTATGGTAGAACAAAAAAGAGAAAAGTAGTTATAATTATAATACTTGATGTAATATACCCAAATACAACCTTTGATAAATACAGAAACACCAAGAGACTATCAACATTTAAAACCGTATAAAAATGCAAGACTTGACATAAGAGGAGAAATAAGAGAAAAAGAGAATATGGAATCCCTGTGTCACTGAAACATTGAAACATTCAACCAAACGTTAGACCTTAGGTTTATAAAAACGGTGACCAAACGTCGGCTCACAACTAATTTGTGTTAACATTGCGTCCCGCGAATAATTCATTAAATAAAATCTTTTCGTTTGAAATATGTAATATCAAAAAGAAATAATCGTTAAAAAGATATTGACCGAATCAAATTGTTTAAAATAAAGTGTGTTCCAGTTGTGTAGCTATGAAAGGGGACGGGGTACAAATTCGAAAGTCCCCCCCCCCACTTGAGGAGGGGCCCAAAATTAAAGTCCGAAATTTTTTTACATTAAATATTACGCCACCGCCATGTATGTGGGGCCCCCAAAGAGGTAAAGCCCCCGGCCCCCAAACCCCTACAGATTCCTAGCTACGCCACTATTGTGTTCGTTTTAAAGTTTAAAAAATAAAGGAAGCGATAATTTGCTGATTGGTTGCTGATGTAATCGTAATCATAATCCGTTAAATTTAGTGTTCTTGTTCTGGTAAAATTCGCATTTTCGAAGCATTAATAATTACTGTTCGTCTTACTAAAGTTATTAACTTATTATTTAAAACATTAGTACAAATGAGGCAATAAGTGCATGAAACGAAAATATAAAGAAGAAAATAAAAGTTTTCTACCAGAATGGAAACAGCAATTTCCATCTAACTGTAAAGACGGTAAAAATGTTCCTTTCCTCTCCCAAGTACTCTAATAAAAAATTACGCAGTTAGCAAATTTAGTCGAATTTATGAAGAAAAACACATGTCTTGAAGAGTTTGCATCGAACTGCACTCTGAATTTAAAAAATATCAAGTCTGATGTATTAGAATATGGAATTTTTAAGCTTGAGGCACCAGTTTCTGCTTTAACAAAAGATGGTTTCACTTCAACATTGGCAAGTTGTGCCGTCATCGCTAGGAATATTGCTCGTGCTTTACGAACATTTCTTTAAAGAATATCGTTGAATTAATTTAAATAATAGATTCTAAGGTGTTCCAAAGTGTCTTTGAACTTCATAAAATTTCATGAAATCACAGCATCCAGCAGTAACAAGTAACTAGTAACCAGCATCTGATAGAAGTTCATTGTGCCACAAATACTAGTTACCTACCGGATTTAAAGAAACAAGCTAGTTCAAAGGCTTCTCGGCAGATTTAAAACAATCAATGTCCCGATTCGGTAATCATGAGTCTAGATGCAGTGTTTTTTTCTATTCATAACTTTGACATGTTTAAATATTTGTTAATTGTGTAACTGTAACGCATATATATCTTCAACGTACCATTGGTGTTCAATTAATTGTCATATTTTACCATTAAATTTGAATAATATATTTTTTAAATGTATCCTTTCAGGAATATGTTATTGCGTCCATGGTTGTAATCCAAACTGCGTTAAAATATACGTCTACATTGCTGTCTTACTTTGGTGAGACCTGTACTAGAATATGCATCTCTTGTATGGGACTTTCAACTAAACAAAATATACATAAACTAGAATAAATTCAAAACAAACACAAAAAACCTCCACATGCTAATATTCTTACAAACATTTCAGAGTCTCGGAGTTTTTTGTCAAAACATTCTGATTGAAATGGGGATAAATTATCCAGGAGTCATAACATGCCACTCAATTATTTGTTCCTTATTTCGTTTTTTATTTAATCGAATATAAATTAAACCGATAAGCGGAAGCTTTGTTTCTACAACTATGATGTTTAGGACTTACCAAGTGTTTTTCTTGAAATATGGCTTGTCGGCTCTGTGAGAGGAAAAGTAGATTAAATTAAGCACTTCAAACAAGCTTGGTCGTTACAAAAATTCTTAATGTTAGTGTCATTATTAGAAACTATTCAGATATTTTAAGCAGCCGTGATTTGTTTTGATTAGATTTACTATAAAGTACAATTATAATGTCCAATGACTGAAACAAACTATTTAAAGGGCAATGTATTAACAATATTTTTTGTTTTTTTTTCTTTATAAATATCTAGAGCTTTTATAATAATGAATAAAGGTATGAAATATATTTTCTACTAGTCCGAAGATTTATTCCTGTTAAGGTTGGTTTAAATTCATTTCTTTATAAATAGTGTTATTGGCAAGGGATGTAGTTTTGACATTATTACTAACGAATTTGCGTTTACGTTTCTCAAAAACTTTTTTGAGTTCCAGCAGAATTCATTATGATAATAGTCTCAAATTATTGAGATTATAACAAAATAGATCCAACATATGAAAACTAAAATGATTGTTTTGAATATAAAAGTTATATTGAAGGAAGTTTGTTATTAAGAATAAATTTGTAAGGTCATTATGCTTGAATATTTCCCTTTTAACCATATTTTACACGCTTTTATTTAACTCACACTGTTTGTATGTTGTATGTTGTATCCGTCAAATCTTGTAACGCAAAATTAAACCATTTCTGATGGTCCTAGAGATCTCAAAATTTTACCACAGATAGATCTTTGATGACAATTCATTGTATCAAAATTTCAGATCGATCAAATGCACCGTAATTAAATAAATGCATTTTTTAGTTTATCTTTATATATAATCTGTATCCGTGCTATTCTTGACTTTCACGTGAATGTCACCGGAGTTCACCACCAGCCACCGATGACCACATTTTAGGTGTTAAACAGTTCAGTAATACGAAACTAAATCTAAATACAAGAGGAACAATTTGAATTTGCTTAGCCTAGTTGGCCGAATTGTTAACGTAATGGATTTTCCACCTGGAGGTACCGGGTTCAATTTTCACTTGGGGAAACTGATTTTTTTTTAAATACATACATTTGTAATTAATAATCTATCTTTTTACCACTTTCACATTTAAGTTATAGACAACAAAGTTTGACTAATTAAATTGAATTGATCATGTCGAAAAATGGATTTTTAAAAATTTGATACTAAAAAGTAGAAAATGAAATATTTAAAAAATCTTTTTTTTTAAAAGCACACGTTTGTATTTACATATAGAAAGTGCAATAAAAAGAAAAAACTTTTCTATGATAACAGGTGAAATGACTGAATCTATCCACTGCACATAAAAGCGTGGGGCGCTTATCACAACTCTCTATCATGTACAAGGCTGCGAAACATAAATAAAAATTTGTATGAATATTAATAAAAATTAAAAGTTTCAAAACTTTGATGATAATTCATATACATGCTACTATCATATTAATTAGAAATAGTTATCTATATGCAATAGAATAGTTGCAAAGAAAAATTGTTATTTTCTTCTTTTTAGTGCACTTTCTATATTTAAATAAAAGCTTGTGCTTTAAAAAAAATATATTTTTTAAATATGTTATTTAAGATGATTTGTCATTATAGAAATCGATAGGAATCGACATATTGATATTTGTCCCGTCTACAATTACTAAAGACAGTTATACTCGCTCTCTCTTTTCTTCCCCCCCTCTCTCTCTCTCTCTCTCTCTCTGTGTGTGTGTGTGTGTATCACTCATTTTCTGTCTCTCTCTCTCTCTCTCTGTCTGTCTCTCTGCCTTTATGTATCTCTATCTCTCTTTCTCATGGCCTCTCTCTCTCGTTTCTGTCTCTCTCCTTTTCTCTCTCTCTATCTTGTTTCATTATTTTTCTTTAGATTTATTAAAGGCTCCCTTTCATACTAACCATTTATATTAATAAAACATTTGTTTTTCTCTTACCTAGAGAGGGGCTGATGTTAGGATCGGGTGATCTTAATGAAATGAAAGAAAAAAAATAGAATAGAAATTTTGAGTACAAATAAAAAGAAATGTATTTTCCATTTTTTCACAAAAGTTAACTAACTTGCACACACAAATTAACAGTCAAAATCGTTTAATAATTTCACAGTTACAATTGCGTTACGGAAAATTCAGCTCTCCGCCTAAATCCCATTTTAGGCCTATCAAATTCCCTATGATCCATAATTTTAACAGAAATCAAGTTACGTTTAGGTTTATTTTTTTTACATGACTCATTTTAATTACTGAAGCGCTACACAAACTAATTTTTTCATTTTGTTTTTCATTTTGCCGTTTCACTCATATTATTTGGTATGAGTCTTATTCCTTTGTGATCGAATTTGTTCCGTTGTAGCAGTGTATGCGATTTTTTAAATTTTATTTTTATTATTATTTTTTTTGGGGGGGATTGTTTCTGTAAGAGTACCTGTGTTTTTGGTTTTGTTTTCGGTTATGTGTGTGGTTCACATGTGTTTTGGACTGCACATTCGTGTACGAGGTTGTTGGTGTGGGTATTTGGGGGCCGTCCATAAAGTACGTCACGCTCCAGAGGGGGGAGGGGGTGTAAGAAAGTGTGACAGTTTGTGAAAAGGGCGAGGGGGCGGTTCCGGCCATGTGTGACGTCACGCTGTTTTATATTAAATTTTTATTATTTTGTTAATAAAAACACATTTTTTGTTCGAAAGTCTGGCGTACTTTAGGGGGGGGGTCCGAGATGTGTGACAGTTTGTGTCAGGGGGGAGGGGGGAGTTAAAAATGGTCAAAAATAGCATGACGTACCTTATGGACAGCCCCTTGCGAGTAGCAGAGTAGGTGGTTTTTGTTCTTCTTGTGTATTGTCGTTTTCTGTAGTTGTATTTGTGTAGTTGTATTTGTGTAGTTGTATTTGTGTAGTTGTATTTGTGTAGTTGTATTTGTGTAGTAGTATATGTGTAGTTGTATTTGTGTAGTTGTATTTGTGTAGTTGTATTTGTGTAGTTGTATTTCTGTAGTTGTATTTCTGTAGTTGTATTTGTGTAGTTGTATTTTTGTAGTTGTATTTCTGTAGTTGTATTTCTGTAGTTGTATTTGTGTAGTTGTATTTGTGTAGTTGTATTTCTGTAGTTGTATTTCTGTAGTTGTATTTCTGTAGTTGTATTTCTGTTGTTGTATTTCTGTAGTTGTATTTCTGTAGTTGTATTTCTGTAGTAGTATTTCTGTAGTTGTATTTCTGTAGTTGTATTTGTGTAGTTGTATTTCTGTAGTTGTATTTCTGTAGTTGTATTTGTGTAGTTGTATTTGCGTAGTCGTATTTGCGTAGTTGTATTTGTGTAGTTGTATTTGTGTAGTTGTATTTGTGTAGTTGTATTTGCGTAGTTGTATTTGTGTAGTTGTATTTGCGTAGTTGTGTTTCTGTAGTTGTATTTGTGTAGTTGTATTTGCGTAGTTGTATTTCTGTAGTTGTATTTAAAAAAAAATAATTTTATAATTGTTTGTGTGCGATTCTTCGTGCCTGTGTGTTTCTAATTATTATTTATTACTGAGAATTTAAATATATATTTTTTTTGTAAGTCGTGCATTTTATTTAATGTAGTGGTTATGAATGCGTAAGCATTTGAATGTGTGCTCTTATCTTATCTTATCTTATCTGTTTACAGACGCTCCTTCTATAAAGAATATTATTGCGTCCTACGCGTATCTATGGTTTTGTGTTTAGTCCTGCATTTTTATTAGAGTTTTAAATGTTGATAAAGTGTTAGTTTTCCTGGTTTCTCAGGCAACCCATGCCACGCCCGAATTCCGGACGGGAAAAAGAAAATGTGTATGTACTTGTTCTTGCATACGGAATAAGAAAGTTTTTTTTATCTTTATGTCTATCTGAGGGTTGTATTAAGTTATCTTTGTGTTGCATTTCTAAATTAGAATTTAATTGCTTTATGTATGATTACTACTTTGCTCTTGGTTCTTCTATCCTCTACTGTTTCAAGGTTTAATGATTTTAACTAATGGTGTTATTCTTGTCAGTATTGAATATTCTCCAGTAATGAATCTGGCAGCTCTTTTTTGAATTTGTTTCTAGTTTATCAATGTTTTCTTTGGTTGATCGGTCCCATACAGAAGATGCATATTCTAGTACAGGTCTCACCAAAGTGAGGTAGCATTTTAGTTTTATATCTCTATTACATTTGTTAAAGTTTCTTTTTATAAAGCCTAAAGTCTTTGTTTGATTTTTTAATAACTTCATTGACATGGGGATTCCATGATAGTTTCTCATTTATTAAGACTCCTAAGTATTTTGCATCTTTAGTTTGGGTCAGTTCTTTTCCATGAATGTAATATTTTGAATTTATTTGTTTCTTTTTCTTTGTTACTCTTAACAGTTGACACTTTTCTGGGTGGAAAGACATACTCCAGTTAGTTTCCCATTTTATCAATTCATCTAAGTCTTTTTGTAAAATTTTTGCTATCTTGTTCTGATTTAATTGTTCTATAGATTATACAATCATCAGCAAATAACCTAACTTTTGTACCTGTTGAGATGTTGTTGGGTAAATCATTTATATAAATTAAAAAGAGTAAGGGACCTAGCACAGTTCCTTGTGGAACTCCTGAGTTAATCTTTATTGGTGCAGATTTAGATCCATTAATTATTACAGTTTGCTCCCTGCCCAAAAGGAAGTCTTGGATCCAGTGTTGTAAGGAACCTGAGATTCCAAAGTAGTTAAGTTTTTTAAGTAAACTAAGGTGGTGGACTTTGTCAAATGCTTTTGAGAAGCTAGTAATATTGTGTCTATTTGATCATTATTGTCTAAACCTTTTGATAGTTCATCTATTAAACCTATTAATTGTGTTTCACATGATCTGTTTTTTCTAAAGCCCTGTTGATGCGGGGATAGGGCATGATATTTGTCTAGGTGGCTAACTATTTTACTATATATTATGTGTTCTAGTAATTTACAGGTGATACTAGTAAGTGATACAGGTCTGTAATTACCAGGGTCTGATTTATCACCTTTCTTAAAGAGTGGAGTTACGTTAGCTAATTTCCAATCCTGGGGCACTTTACCCTGGTTTAGAGAGGCTTGAAAAAGAACTACAAGGATTAAGGACAGTTCATTGCTTAGTTCTTTTAATAACCTTGCAGGCAATTCATCTGGGCCAGTGGCTTTGTTTATTTTAAAGTTTTTTAGGAGTGAATGTATACCTATCTCGTCTATAGTTATGTTACCTATTTCTTCCATTTTATTTAAATTTATTAAAACTTCCTTGTCGCCTGAGGCAGAGAATGATGATGCAAAATATGTGTTAAGGGTATTAGCTTTAGTCTCATTATCATTATAGGTTTTATCATTTGAGTCTTTTAGTGTGACTATTCCTGTATGTTCCATTTTTTTAGATTTGATAAAGGACCATACGTTTTTATTGTTATCTTTAGAAATTAAATTGTTTATATATTCATGTTGGAGGTATCGAATAAGTTTTTGTGTCAAGTGTTTAACTGTAAGTACTTTTTGTGTATCATTTTTGAATTGGTAGCCTTAATTTTTTTTTAAAGTTCTCTTTTTGTTTGCATATCTTTTTTAATTTAAAATTGAACCAGCATTTGTTAATTTTATTTGATGTTAATTTTGTTTGAACATTCTCATCCATAAAAGTTTTTAGATTTGTTTTTATATCTTTCCAATTTCTTCTATTGGGCTATTTGTATTAAATTTACTTAGGAAATTTTTTTGGAAGTTAGCCGCTGATTGGTGTAGTTTTATTGAATTAAATTTATTCCAAAGATTATTCTTCTAGGTATCTTATTAATTTTAGTTTTTATTGTATTGGTGACCCTAACAATATCATGATCGGATAGTCTAGGAATTATTTTATAGTCTAACACTAGTCCTGGTCTATTTGTTAGGAATAAATCTAGTGTTTTATTTTTCCTTGTTGTTTTTTTACTATCTGTTCTAGGTTTAAGTTGTTTATTGTGCTTATAAAGTGTTCGTTAATGTCTTTATTAGTTTGATGGTTATCAATTGTATAGTTTTTCCAATTTATATCTGGAAGATTGAAGTCCCCGTTTTATGGGTTTGCGTGGCAGGTTTCATTTTATCTAGTGGGTTATTTGAAATAGGATTAGCCAAAACACTGTAAGAATTTGTGGTGAGCAGGTTCCTATAGTTAAACAAATCTGAAATGATTTGGGGCAACCCACAATGTATGCAATGCTAAGATGCATATTTATTTCCTAGGCCTATTGCTATGTGCTTTGGTATGCAGGCAAACTGTGTGGTACCATTCATTGCAGGTGTCACACTGGATGGCTCAAGCAATAGTTTCTTCATTAATAACAACGTATAAAAATAGTAATTAAAGAATTCAATTTTTAAATTATAAATAAAACTATGCTAGGGTAAATTGAAGTAATAACCTTTTAGGGTCCACTTCGGGAATCGCTGTGGAATAATAATAGATAAGACTAATTAAAACTAACCATAATAACTTTCTATACAGGGTGTCCCAAAAATGTATAAACTCTTTAAATGACATTAACAACAACATATAGCAATGTTTAATAAATCAAAATACTGTGAAGAAAGTAGAAAACAGCATATTAACGAAATTGTTCAAATTGATGGCCATTATGGTCCATTAACTCCTGGCAACGCTCACTGATTAAATCCAAACAGTTCCTAATTATATCAATTGGATTCAATCAGGTATATAGAATCATGAAAAAGTGAGAATATGTTAATACATTATCACGATGGTAATAGGCAAAACAATTTTTTTTTCCATTTATGAATTATATTTAAAAAATTTTTAACGTTGGCTACTAATAAAAGGATGGATCCAGGCCAAACTTGTTACATAAGAACTTGATGACCCATATTAAAAATAACGTAGAAAAATAAACTCCAAATGTGTATTCCTTTTGGGTCGGAAGCACCAAAATCGTAAACATGTAATTCTTTATTTCCCAGTTAGCAATAGTCATTCATTAATATTTATATTGTGGCTTACATCGGCTCTAATCCCACCACCTGAAACTTCGTCAGCTTGTGAGTAGAGCTTACTATTAACTACGACATTCAGCCGCCAACTATATATATATATATATATATATATATATATATATATATATATATATATATATATATATATATATATATATATATATATATATATATATATATCACAAAGCGAGTATGTGCAAGTAAGCATGATGAATGACCCTCGCTGGGGTCGACAAATCACAGTTGGCAAGCGTAGTGAGATGTAAAGTGCAAAAATAGTTGAAAGGGCAACAATGCTTGCTGCGTTCACTTGCATTTTACCTTCACAGAATAACATGTGATTCGTAGTGTAGTGCTTATAACGTGCATTATGCACGCGGAAAATTCTAGGTTCAAGCCTCGGCGGGAAATTAAAAAAACAAGTTTTTAATATTTGTTTCTACCCGTTCTTTTCCTCCTTTTTTGCGAACAAGAGTAACCCTCGCTAGGGTCGGCCAATCATAGTTTATTCTTGGCAATAGACGGTAGTAAAGGGTGTGGGCAGGTAACAACAACCACAGTGTGCATGTCTCCACGTTTAATCGCTTTTTTTCATTAATTCGTGCTGCTGTTTGGGTTCGTTTCCCCGCTCTATGCACTATCTATGATGAGCAAGTTGGCGGCGTATGCTACACCGCGGGTCGTGCCTAGTATTTCATATTAGAAAAGCGTATCACACCAACACATAACTAAAGAAAAAATAAACAAAACAGGTCAGGCCGTTTCACTTAACTACATAAAAATAAATATTTCATTAGAAAATGTCCTGTTTCTGCATTAGTTTTATGTAGAAATTGATAAATCGTACTAAAAATGTTAAATATTTGTAATTTAGAATTATTGAATTATCATAAGTGCATAAATATATATATATATATATATATATATATAACGATTAATTTCTCGATTATACGTTAAAATATGTTACCGATATCATTATTTTTAACGATTAATCGACCCATCATTTACAAATTATTCGAAGTCAAAAAGTAATTCGGCCGATAAATAATAAATTTCCTGATGATTACACGAAAATTAAACTATTGACAGAAGGGAATGTTCAAAATGTTGATAAAGTTTGTCTAAGATGGTTCTAACACTTCGCCTACTTATCAAACCAAATGAAAAGCGTATTAAGCTAATGGCAGTAATGGAGACTGATTCAGAGACAGAAAATGACGACAGCTCTTCTGATGAATTACATGGTTACGAAATGGAGACAAAGGTTCATGAATTCAGTAATCCTCTACAATGGTGGAAACTTAATAAACACCGATATCCAATAATATCATTCCTTGACAAGACCGTTTGGTGCATACCACTTACCTGAGCTCCATGTGAATGATTATTCAGCTCGGCTGGTTATATTGTCAATGAGACCCGCTCATCACTTGAACCAAATAAAGTCAAAACACTTATCTTTTTGCGTAGTTGGTTAAAAGATGACATATAAAGGAGACATTCCAGAGTTATTTAGATTTTCAACAAGAACGTTTAATAAGTGACATCATAAATTTTTTTTTCTTTAATCGAAATTAACGATTAATTAATCGTTAATTTTTCAAAAGTTAACGATTACATTTAAATTAATGATTAACAGCCCTAATATATATATATATAAATAAATGAATATATATATATATATATATATATGCCTGTGTGTGTGTGCGTGTGTGTCTCTGTGTATGTATGTCTATAAATGCATGAGAAATTTTCTCCAAATCTCTTATCTAGAACATAAGACCAATGGGTACGTCTGGGACAGATTGCAGGCCGTCTAGAAACAATCATAGACAATCAAGAGCATGGTTTGGTCATGTGCTGCGACTTAATATTCTGGCAAAAATCCTCTTTCAAGGCACTGTCGAAGATTGCATGGGAAGAGTTCAAAAATGGTAAAATTTGATTTACAATATAAAAGATTGGACAGGGCAGACGTTTAATGTACTGCTGGCTACCGCTCAAAATAGGCAAATGTGGAGTAGGCCTGTCAATGGGAACTCGGGATTCAGTTAGCCGTTGTCGTGCAATTACACGGGTTGTAATATTGCGTTCGGGTTCCCGTAAAAATGCGTCAAAACTCTAATACAAACTATGTCCGTTCTCTCAACCCCCCCCCCTGATCTTTGCACTATCTACGATGAGTAGGTCCGCGGCGTATGCTACGCCATGGGTCGCATCTAGTTCAAATATGTTTTTAAAGTAGTTACATTTTTAAAGAAAATCTAACCCGGGGAAGGACCAACAGAGATAAACGAACTTTTTATCTCCCTTTTTTTAAAAACAAAAGTTTGAATTGCTCAGACCCCGTCCGCCCTTTTTCCAACCTCTATAAAGCAAATGATTGCTTCACTATTTAGATTACTGCCTAAGCACTAAGCACCCCTTGATTACGCCACTGCAGACATTACCTTTATGTGGGCACAGTACTACACCATTGCACACGACTCTGAAAAGATAAGTAATTTATTTGAAAGTAATTATTCTTAAAATAAGAAATTTTACCGATATCATACCTCATTTATTCTAACATTAAGATGCTGTACAGATATACTAAATTATTATTTTTTAATCAAAGTTTGTTCAGATATCTGAGGTCCTTTATTCTTTCAAAAACGTTTTTGTAAAGATATCTTACGTAGAATTTTCTTCTTTTTCAGTTTTCTTCTGGTTTACCATTATCAATCGCTGGAGCTTGATATCTTCGTGTTCTTTAATTTGTTGAGCTAAAATTGAAAATGAAATGCAAAGATTTTAACTTAAGAAAAGATTGAACGGTATTTTTCTATGTTTTACATATCTGGTATTAGCTCTACAATGGTCTTGAAAGTAATTTAGATTTTTATGATTATTAATTTAATGATTGAAAATATCAATTATTGAAAATATCACAATATAGTTGACTATTTTTAACGAACACAAAATCGTAACTTACTGAACGGTTCCCCTGTATCTTCACAGCTACACAGATATAATATTAAAGAAATAGGCGTAAATGGTGGAGGTAAAAAGATGACTTTACAATATTTCCAGGTCAGGAGCATGTTCTGATGATGCCATACTTCTTCGGCTTTCTCGTATACAACGGAGATTTTGGAGCTTTGAAAAAAAAATATAGAAAAACGAATATCGTCTTATGCTGTAGAGGAAGCTTTAAAGTTAAAACGATGTCAGTATAATAATACTAGAATAATACTATAAATAATAATATATATATATATGGCATCCGTCCATCCTCATGGGATGGTGGCGTTTCCTCCTGCTCCTCTGCCCCCCTTCCCCTTTCTCCTGGCCCTTTTCTCCTCGCTCTTGACTGTAAGGGAAGCTTCCGCGGCTTGGATGCCCTCGCGTACTTTAGCCCGCCAGGAGGTGCGTTCCTCAGCAATGGTTTCCCACGTTTTATGGTCTATCTGCGCCAGACTCATGTCTTTCTTGCAGACATCCTTGAAGCGCAAGCAGGGGCGTCCTCTCTTCCGCACACCAGTTGCCAGCTCACCGTAAAGCAGGGCTCTTGGAATGCGCTCCGAGTTCATCCTGCGGACATGTCCCAGCCACCGCAGGCGCCTCTCACTCAGGATTGAGTGCATGCTCAGCATATGACTCCTTCTGAGTACCTCGACATTCGTTATCTTGTCCTGCCACTTGATGTGCAGAATCCTGCGCAAGCATCGTAAGTGGAAGCTGTTGAGTTGCTTTGTTTGTTTGGCATAGGTCGTCCAGCACTCGCTGCCATAGAGGAGTGTGCTGAGCACGCAGGCCTGGTACACAGTGATTTTTGTCCTAGCAGTGAGCTGTGCATTGTTCCACACTCTTTTATTCAGCCTAGCCATTAATGATGAAGCCTTGCCGATTCTGGTTTCAATTTCCTTTTCCAGGGAGAGTGTGCTTGTGATGTTACTGCAAAGGTAGGTAAAATCATCGACGACATCCAAAGTGTTTCCCTCAATGGAGATTGCTGGGAAGCAGTCAGTTCCTTGTCTCATAATGTTGGTCTTTTTGAGGCTTATCGTTAGACCAAAATCTTTGCATGCCTCTGAGAACTTGTCGACCAAAAGTTGGAGACCTATCTCTGAATGTGAGGTAAGGGCTGCGTCATCCGCGAAGAGCAGCTCTCTAATTAAAACATTTTCCACTTTCCTCTTTGCACGGAGACGGCTGATGTTGTACAGATTTCCATCCGCCCTGGTATGGATGTTTACACCCTCGAAACAGTCCTCGAATGCATGACGCAGTAGCATCGAGAAAAAGATACCGAAGAGTGTTGGAGCCAGTACACAACCCTGTTTGACTCCGCTACAGACTGGGAAGGGTTCTGAGGTGGCACCATCGAAGAGCACTGTGCTGTGCATATTGGTGTGGAAGGACTCGATGATGGAGAGAAGCCGCGGCGGGCATCCTATTTTTTCCAATATACGTAGCAGACCCTCGCGGCTGACCAGGTCAAATGCCTTTGTTGGATCTATGAAGGCAACAAAGAGGGCTTTCTGTTGCTCCCGAAATTTCTCTTGTAGCTGACGGAGTGAGAAGATCATGTCCATTTTTGACCAGCCAGCCCGAAAACCGCATTGTGATTCTGGGTAGACATTTTGCGCCAGAATTTGCAGGCGTGCAAGGATCACTCTGGCAAAAGCCTTTCCCACAATACTCAGTAAGGAGATACCACGATAGTTATTGCAATCGCTGCGATCTCCTTTGTTCTTATAAAGCGTAACTATTTTGGCGTAACGCATGTCCTGTGGGATGTGACCGCGTTCCCAGCAATCGCATATGAGTTCGTGCAGAGGCTTCAGTAGTGCTGGCTGGCCGTGCTTAAGGACTTCTGCAGGAATGCCATCGTTGCCTGGGGCCTTTACATTTCTCAGATGATAGATAGCCCTACCAAGCTCCTCTATTGATGGTGTAGCATCAAGCTGATCTAGAACTGGTAGATCTGGTATTCTTTCTATGGCAGAGTCAGATACTACATTCTGTGTCGCATAGAGTTCTAGATAGTGCTCAGTCCAGCGCCGCATCTGCTTGTCTCGTTCTGTGATCATCTCACCTGATTTTGTCTTGATTGGAGCTGACTTTGAAGTTGTGGGCCCAGTGGCCTTTTTTATGCCTTCGTACATTTGTTTTATATCTCCCTGATCAGCAGCAGATTGAATGCTTTTGCATAATTCCACCCAATAAGTGTTAGCGCAGTCTTCCGGGCTGTGTTTCTGGCACTTCTGAGACATTTCAGGGTGTCAGGTCCTGGGGAAGCTTTGTAGGCCAGTAGAGCTTTTCTTTTTGTCTCCGTCATGGGATTCATTGTAACCCAGTGGGCTTCAAACCAATCTGCATTTTTTCTTTCCTTCCTCCCGAGGACGGCAAGAGAGGTGTTGTAAATAGTGTCTCGAATATGGAGCCAATTCGCATCGATTTGTTCTGCCCCTATAGCATCATGCGGATTGGGGATTTCTTTCTGCGAGGTGTTGGCTTTAAGAGCTTGCTCAAGCTTGGTGTTAAGTTGATCACTTATCTCAGGGCAGTTGATATTCTGCGTGTTGATGCGAGTTTTACCCTTGCTCTTTGAGTGACACAATTTCTTTGGTATTAATTTGATTCTGCTTGCGACCAAAGAGTGGTCTGTGTCACAGTCGGCACTGTGGTAACTGCGTGTTTGGAGCAAACTGGCCAGATCAGATCGCCTGGTGAGAACCAGATAAGCTGGTGCCAGTGCTTGGAGCGGGGATGTCTCCAAGACACTTTGTGGATGTCCTTGCATTTGAAGAATGTGTTAGTTACACACAGATTGTGAGTACTGCATAGCTCGAGCAGCCGCTGGCCGTTGTTATTAATTTTACCAATGCCATGTAAGCCGATGCTGGTGGACCAGGCTTTGTGATCTGCACCTACCCTGGCATTGAAGTCACCGAGGAGGTATAGACTCTCATATGTGGGAATATTTGCTACTGCGGAGTCTAGAGCCTCGTAGAAGTTGTCTTTTAACTCTTCTTCGGAGCAGAGAGTTGGTGCATACAGGCTGAGGATATGGGCTGCGCCAGATGATGTTGAAAGTTTAATGCCGAGTATCCTCTCAGTGCCAAGTGCCGCCAGTTCAACGTATGACATAAGAGAGTTTTTTATGGCAAAACCAACGCCATGCTGCCTTGGTCTGTCTGATGGTAGTCCTTGCCAGACAAATGTGTAGTTGGCCTCAACCACTTTGCCGTTTTCAGCCAGCCGCGTCTCCTGTAGACATGCAATGTCGATGCCGAGACGGGAAAGTTCCCTGTCAATGACCGCTGTCTTCCTTATATCTTCCGCACATGAGGGGTCAGAGTTAAAACCAGTGCAGAGGGTTCTGACATTCCAGCTTGCTAAACGAAGTGCTGGTAACTTCTTTCTTATTTTTTCAGTTGGTGCTTGGGTTTATGGCTTGCTTGTTGAGTTGATCACTCTGAGCCCCATGCACCCAATGGGGGCAGGCGAGCCATGACGGAACATCACCTTACTGGCTGGGGGCTGCCCAGCTTAAGGCGGGCGGTAGATGCTCAGTGAGACATGGCGATCTCTCCCACCGTCTGGAACGACCCCTGGCGCCTAGCTCTACGCCAATTGAGCAATGGCTTATAACCGGTAACTGCCGCTCCACGTGTTGTGTCTACGCCTTGCGGCGAAGCTGGAGTGACCTCTCCAGGATTGGGTCGAGGAGGTAGAGAAGGAAAAAAAAATAAAATAAACACACACAGGAGGCTACGATAGCCTAGGCAGAGCTTTAGAAAGACCAGCTGTTGCCCAGGCAGCAGGCCCTCTCTCTCCACACAGATGGTGATTCCAGGGGAACAGCTTAGCTGATACAACAAGGTGCCATCTGCATCGCAGGAGTTGCCAGAGATATAGCGCATCGCAATAAAACTGCCTAAGGGACTCCGTCTCCTGATTTTCTGTTAGGGTTTACTTCCTTAGTCTCTCCGTGAACAGGTGTGGCCGCGAGACAACGGAGGTTTGAGATTGGAGTTTCCCTCTCCTAGATGAGCTACCTATCAAGGTTAACGAGCCCCATCTGCCCGAAGCGGCTGGTTTTAAGGCGCCAGCGGCCCGCCTTCACCCCTTTTCCTGTCAGTTGAAACGTGATCCGTCAGACTTCGTTACAAGTCATACGAGAAGGCCAGGAGTTGGACTTTGGTTAGCAAAGGCTATGTTGAGACGCAAGCTATGGGGATATTTCGAGAGGAGTGGGTGCTTATTTCCCACTCCCACCCCCGGCAATACTAACCTTGGACCACTAAATAATAATAATGGATACATAAATAATTAAAATAAATATATCACATAAAATAGGAATGCAATAAAGCTTTTAATTAAATATAAGATACACAAATGAATTGTCTGATCAAAATTAAATTAATTTTAATATTTTTTATTAAGTTTACACTGTACTGATGAAGGCATTAGCCGAAACGTCTAAATGTGTATTACTTTAGTATTCGTTGGTGGATCTTGTATCTGAAATTTAAAATAAAAATAGATGTTCAAATGAACTTATTTGCACAGCTTCATACGGGGAAAAAAAGCACTACTCACTTAAAAATGGCGATGAGTAAATTAAACAATAGAATGTTGACGATTATGTAGTAGACACCCATCAGGGGTGGAACGTAGTATTTCCCAGCAGTGGTGGGGCATCTCGGCTGGTCGTAGGTCCTGTAGATGTCGGAGTCAGTCGTGCACGAATCGCCTAGGATGTGAGTAAATGTATTGAAATAATACAAGTGTTGCCATTGTTCATTTTGCATTCTTTTGAGACAATTCCACTAGTTCAAAAAAAAATTACGATTTTTAAATAAAAATGCTAAACGTATCATTAAGCTTCTTTTGATATCTTTCAACAAAATAGTCTACAGAGTACTTCTAGAATCAAAGGCAATACCGTTTATTTCATCAAGATTGAAGTCTGCGAACATTGCCCAGAATGCTTTTCTTATGACGTAGAAGGCCAGTTTCGGATTCATTTGAGACGTCGGGTAGAGCACTGACTCCGATGCTATGGCGTAAGCCAGACAGAATATCATGACGATGAAAATAAACTGGATCAAAGTCTTTGTCTGGGGATAAATTTGATGATCCAATGTCTCAGACGATGAAATAGTTCTTTCAAAACTATTTAAAATGTATACCTTTGATATATCATTAATGGAGAATACTCAAAATTGACAAGCGTAACACAATTAGTTAAATAATTTAACATAGAAACGTTAGAGAGTTAAAAAAAAGCAAAGTAGTAATAACACATTAAGCAATTAATTTTATCTTGGTAAAACAACACGGGGATAATCTAATGCATTCCTAGATAAACATAGGGGTAAATCACTTTTCTCATACGCGTGTCCAAGCACAAGCACATACAAAGTCTTGTTCTTCCTGTCTTGAATTCAGTCAAGGCATGGACTACCTGATCAAACTAGGAAAACCAACATTCTGTCAACATTAAAAGCTCTACTACCATTTCAATACTATACATAAAAACCATGTATAAGCGTAGAAAGCAATAATCTTCTATATAGAAAGAGCGCTTGTCAATTATTTGTGTTATTTGGGAAATATGCAGCATAAAATGTCTTTGATACATGTACGTAATCATTTTAATTACCATTCTCATGATCATGAGTAAATTTGGTCCCAGAAACTTGTGGCAGTAGCAAACCTCCAGTAACCCAAGAGCGAATCCAATGTAATCGATACTAAACAATACTCGAGTGCAGCTCATCCAGTTCGTTTCTTCTGGGTAGAAATAAGCGATGAGACGTGGACAGAACCACGTGATGACGAAAAGAAACAGAGAGAAAGATTCTATCCAATCAAAAACTCGCAGACGATGCGTCTCCCAGGCTTTATTCAACTTATTCCGGAAGTGCTGAAAATAAAATTAGGACGCAAACGAAAAGAAGTGAACTTATTTTTAATTTTTCTACCCAGTATTAAAATGTGTTTATGAAAAAGCACTGCTCGTAATTATCACAATATGAACAGAGCTGATGCACAGAAAATTACCTGGCTGATTTGCTCAGCGATACCAGTCACAATCCAAGACCAGACGACCCACTCCAACCAATGGAACTCAGTCTCCAAGACAGACACCAACAACATGGCGTAGAGGATTAGAAACAGGGCGTGGCTTGTCTTTCCAATGACGTGTAAAAGAATGAATAAAAATGACTTTATTCAGATGCAGGCATTGTCATAAAACTTTGTCACCTTAATAACACAAAAAATATAATAATTTGGTATCAAAAGTTTAAATCTAATAACAGTTGCATGCTTACAAATTTGAATGCTACGAAGGAAGCGGGGCTAAAAACAAATTGCCTCCGTTTGACTTTGTTTTCTTTTAGTTTGGTGTTGCACTTGGGGCATGAGCTGAAAACAAAATGTGAACCACTGTAATAACTTAAAATATATATACAGCTTATTTTAAAAGTCAGTTGCTTAAAATGTACCCCTTTTGAAAGCGCTGGATTGTACAGTTCAAAATATTCCACCCTTCGGATACAGGCATGAGACCCTTTCTCAACGGGAGACTCTCCCGCTGTCCGACCCCACCCATGTCTAGTACATAGGCATTAGGTGAATATAAATACCCTGCAAGTCCAACAGGCTTTGTCCACGCTGTCTATGGATTATCCGTATTTATGTTCAAATATTAGGATATTAATTTATTATATCTTAACTCTTATTTACTTTATTGGAACCACTTACTATTCAGTTTCGATTTCTTTTCCTAGGATACCCTTAAAACCACAACTATCACATACCTGAAAATAACAAAACAATAGAATATTTGTGTAGCAATGAAACCCATGTACATTTTGCCTAAATAACACCTAGTGGCGCTAACTTAGTTTGCCTCAGGACATACCTTGAAAGCATTATTAACTGACCCTAAAAGTTACAGCTTTTTCAAAACTACATCACTAAACTCTGAATCTAAATTTTAAATTGATTCGTTTTTAAAAAAATGTTATTATTGCTAAATTTAAAAGATTAGACCAAACATCAAGGTTATAAAAATTCACACAAGCAGCTCTAATCACTTTATGATATATCTACTGTAACAAAAAATCTAAGTTTTAAAAGCTTCACTTAAAATCTTACAAATGCCAAGTCTGTAAATTATTTCGATATTAAATACAGTAACGAATTTTTGGCTTCAAACAATAACAGAATATTGATTCCAGCCAATGTTGTGTAGCTTTCAGATGGGTTTTCAAAAATATGTCGCAAGCTAGTAAAAACACATGATGAAAACTTTTTTTAAATTGTATTAGTCACTAAAGCAATGAACATAATAAACAGTGATCGAATAAAAAAAACAACTTCTTACTTACCAATTTGGTATCCATACAACATGGCAGACAAATGCACCTGATGCATTTATTTGGAGAAAGTTCCCTTAGTTGAAATTTACAATCGGGGCAAGTTCTGGAGGCAAGGAAAAAATCCATATAATCAAATCCTATGTGACTTACAAACAAACGCCGTATTACTTAGTAACCATTTCAATTATAAACAAACCGCTTATCTATACTAATAAAAGGTCAGGCCCTGACTGACTGACACATCACTAAATCTCTAACTTCCCGTGTAGGTTGTTGTTGTTGAGCCTTCTCGTCCATGAGGGGCATCCACAGATCATCGTCGGCGTCTGCGATTCCTCCAAGGGCATAGGCCACCTACGAGAGACCTCCAGATATCTCTATCCTGGACCAGCTTCTCCATGATCTTCCATTTATGGCCAATTCTCTTGATGTCTGTCTCCAATTCTCGGCGCCAAGTGTTTCTGGGACGGCCTCTTTTCCGCTTACCCTGTGGGTTCCATTTCAGGGCTTGCTTTGTTGTGTTAGAAGCAGGTTGTTAGTGTATAACCAATCCACCTCCACCGCTTCTGGAGAATCTCTTCCTCAAAGGGCTTCTGTTTTGTCCGCTGCCACAGTTCCTGGTTGCTGGTTTTGTCTGACCAGTGAATTCTGAGAATCCTTCTTAGACAGTTGTTGATGAAGGACTGGATTCTGGTCAGGTTTACGGCCGTTGTTCTCCATGTCTCGGCTCCATATAGCAGCACAAGTTTTACCATAGCGTTAAAAATCCTTCCTTTTAACTTGCTGCCTAAGTTGTTAGAGACCCAAACATTCTTGAGTTGCTGGAAGGCTGCTCTTGCTTTTCCGATCCTTATTTTGAGCCGTGTAGGTAGAAGAATGAAACTTTGGGAACTTATGACTTAAAAACAAACCCCTCTTATCACTTATAAACGATCTTCTTTTGAATTATAAACACACCCTGTATGATTTCAAACCTTAATCATATATCTGTACTAATAAAAGCCAAAGCCCTCACTCACTTACTCACTCGTCACTAATTCTCCAACTTCCCATGTATGTAGAAGCATGAAACTTTGAGAAGTTGTTTAGTAGCATCTCACGACAATAATTGGCGTAAACGTCTTTTAAAATTCACACTAATGGTGGCCGGGGGCCCAAAAAATGTTTTTTTTCCTTAAATGGACCATATAAGATATGAAAATCTCTAATTCTTGTATTTCCCGAGTAGGCAGAAGCATGAAACTTTGGGAAGTTGTTGAGTACAATCCCGTAATGGTAACAGGCGAAAACAATATTTAAATTATCACTTACTGGGGGCCGGGGGCCCAAATGTGGTTTTTTTCTAATATTACAAACTGACTCATCACTAATTCTCAAATTTTCCATTTAGGTAAAAGCATGAAACTTTGGGAAGTTGTTTAGCACACCCTCAAGACGATAAGTGGCGATAAAGAATTTTAAAATTCCAACTCATGGGTGGCCGGGGGCCCAAATGTAGCTTTTTCACCTTTTATGAGTAAAATAAAAAAAAATAATTTAAACTTTGGATACTATCTATGTAAATGGATTTTGACAAAACTTGGAATAATAACACTTGATGGCCTATATTAAAATAGGGCATTAAAATTTTATTCTTCATGCTTTTCGAGCGGAAAGCCCCTAATCTCATTTTTGTAAGTGTTTTAGAAAATTTACCATTAATTTGGTTTCACACAATTTTATTTTCCAAATATATTTATCATGATCCAGATTGAATCAAAATGTTGTTTTGAACTTTACATCTTATACCGATAGGGCCCCCAGGCCCTTATTTTAGTTTTTTAAAGCCATATAAATAGTATTTTATTCATTCCATGGTCAATAAACTTTAAGAAGTTCGCTTCCATGAAGATTTATATAATTAAAGTTTTTTTAAAACACCACTTATTAGGGGCTGGCGGCCGTGATGCCATTTTAAAACATGAGTTATATCAAATGTATTTTAAGCAGTGGCTACTTGCAGTGACGTAGCTATGGGAGGGGGTCCAAAATCGAAAGCCCCTGGGGCCCCATTTGAGCGGGCCCCCAAAATAGTGTCCACAAATGAGGTTAAGCCTCCCGGGCCCACAAACCCCTTCAAATTCCTAAATTCGCCACTGGCTACTAGGAGTATGGATGAATTTTTTACAAAATTTGATATTTTAAAAATTAAAATTCTATGGGATAATGAATTCCTAACGTCTGTTCCTTAAGAGCCGAGCCTAATATAATTTTTTTTCGTAAACTTTTAAAGCTTCATTTCCGATTTGATTTTTTAAAATTTAAATAAATATAGACACGTATCTCCATAATGACCTGGATGGAAATATTCAGGCCTTATGAGATATGCACATCCTGCACCCATTTTCCACGGGGGCGCTTAATGTAATTTTATTCACCATTTTATTTTACACGACTTTGACCAATATTGACAAATAAGTATATTTATCATGATCCAGATTTAAATCTATTGCTGTTTTGAATTGGTGTTACGCGGGTTCTCAACTCTAGCTGAAATCCTGTATATCCGCCGTAAGCGCGGGTAAATATATTATCATATAAAAAATCAAATTTTGCTTGACAAGAGTCGTTTTTTAATATTAATTTAATTGTGACGCATAGTTTTATACATGGATTGATGTATTTCGACCAAACTTAGCATATATATGCATCATTATCCAGGTCAAAATATAGAGGACTTTTCAACTTTATAATTTTTTTAAAATTTAAATTGCGAATAAATCGAATGAAAATTTGGATATTTATTATTTTAATGATTCGAGAATTATCATTCTTATTTTAATCGATACTTCTACACATATATATAAATTAAATATTTAGCTTTTAATTTAATTTTATATTGTAGAACTGAATTGTAACCGCTTAAAATCGTTTAAATATATTTAATTAAGTCCCAAAGTCATTTTGTTACACTCCAAACTTTATTTTAATTTGTTTTCGTGTATGATTTAATTTTCTATTTACTTCAATTTCAAATATCGAACACAATTTAATAATTTGGATTTTTTTTTAAACAATAACGATTTATTTATGTACTCTTCTAGTAGTTCTAGCAATTAATTCAGAAAAGTTATAAATAAGGCATCAAAGTACTTATTTACGACAGAACGTCTATTTTAATTTGTTTTAGGGTAATATTTACTATTTATTTCCTCTTCGAATAGCACCGGTAATATTGGTCTGATGGCTATAACAAAGAGAACGGTGATCTCTTCTATTTACATTGTTGTTACAGTTACGGCAGAGCGAGGCGTATTCTCGGGAATGGAATTATGTATTCATACGACTATAATTTATTATTGAGGAACGGAAAGGAATATTTTATTCTTCAGACAATAAATTATATAGAGGAAATAAGTGTAATTATTTTTATCGATAAATTTTATTAATGTGTTTTAGGTTTAGCTAAATTTATAATATAAAAACAGGGTATTAGTAGGCCTGACAAGACGTAACACAACAGCGAACGTTTCGGCAAAGAGCCTTCCTCAACGGACAAATAGTACACAAATGAAACGAATAAAACGAAATAATAATAAAAAAACACTTAGCTGCGGTGATATCCAAGCAGTCCAGTAGGGATAAAGTAAGGAGTTTTATTCGTTTCATTTTGTGTACTATTTGTCCGTTGAGGAAGGCTCTTTGCCGAAACGTTCGCTGTTGTGTTACGCCTTGTCAGGCCTACTAATACCCTGTTTTTATATTATTAATTTACCTATTTAAAACCCATTACTTTAGGTTTAGCTATAGGTTTAAGTGTAAGGTGTAATGGTTAGGTTTAGGGTTGGGGTTAGGATTAGGTTTAGGGTTAGGATTAGGTTTAGGGTTAGGGTTAGGTTTATGGATAGGTTTAGGGTTAGGTTTAGAGTTAGAGATAGGGATATGTTTAGGGATAGGGTAAGGGTTAGGTTTACGGATAGGTTTAGGGTTAGGTTAAAGGATAGGTTTAGGGTAAGGTTTTGGGATTGGTTTAGGGATAAGTTTAGGGTTAGGCTTAGGGATATATTTAGGGATAGGAGTAGAGATAGGTTTAGGGATAGGTTAAAAGATAGGGTTAGGTTTAGGTATGGGGATAGGTTTAGGGTTAGGTTTTAGAGTTAGGCTTTAGGGATAGGGATATGTTTTAGCTTTAGTTGTCTAATTTTTAATTAAAATAGAAATTTTGCACTATTTTTTTAATGACGTTGCCATGGTTGATGAAATGACGTAATATCACATCCGGCCTGTTCAACTCCAAGGTGCACAGACGCGGTAAGTTTATTTTGATTAATTTTTGGGTAAAATTCTTCATGATGGATGCCGAATTTACCGCCCGATTTTGCGTTCATCTTGAATGTCAGGGACAAAGATCTGTGATTGATTGGTGTATGAGTGCAAGCTTAATATCTGATCGGTATAAATGTCCTATGTGCAAGAAAGATTTGACAGTGAGTGTAAGGGGAGATGTTTCTGACGGTTATGTCTGGAGATGTCGCGACAAAGGCCACAGACGTATATCGGGCAGTTTAAGAAAGGGTTATTGGTTTGATGAAAGCCGATAAACATGGAAAGGCATTATTTCACTGACACACTTTTGGGTTCAAAAGATGCCTCTGAAAAATATTGCAACAAAAGTAGGGTTTAGTAAAGTTACTGTGACTGACTGGTGTAGCTTTTACCGCGAGGTCTGCGTGAAAGCGTGTGTGGCGGGGAGTGAGCGTTTAGGTGGAGTTTGTAAGATTGTTGAGATCGACGAATCCAAATTTGGTAAACAGAAATTTAATAGAAAGCGCGTAGATAGAAAATGGGTGTTTGGTGGGGTCCAAAGAGGATCCAAAAAATCCTTTTTCAGGGTTGTTGAGAACAGAGGCAAGGACGTCCTCCTTGCAATCCTTAAACAGTTCATAGAGCCTGGAACAACAATCATTTCAGATTGTTGGAAGTCATATGACTGCTTGGAGGACGTAGGGTTCCGCCACCTGACGGTGAACCACAGCCTCTCGTTCAAACACCATGAGACAGGAGCGCACACCAACACGATAGAGGGCACCTGGGGGTCAATAAAGAGTTCATTGGCATCAAGAAATTGTGACGGGGAGGACCAATTTAATTCCCATTTCTTCGAATTTATTTGGCGGCGATCTTGCGCCAATAACGATGCAATAAAAGCTTTTCTTAATTTCATTAAGAAGGTTTATCCTCCACATTTCCAAGATGAGCGGGTATAAAATGTGAGTAACAAAGTTAATTTTCGTTGTCGTTGGGTTTTCATTCAGTTTTTTTTTAGGTCAACTTTTTTCTTAATTTTTTTCTCCTGACAGAACCCCAATTTAAATCATTTTTATGCACTACTTTTGTCGCCATCTTTGTCACGTGTTGACAACAAAGGTGGCGGCAAAAGTACCAGAAAAAGGGAGCACCGCTCTCTTTGCTTTTACCGGATTTGATTGTGTTATTTACTATTTATTTCAACTTTGAATAACTTATAACACTATGATTATGACTATCGTCGATAGTGATCGATCTCTATAAATATAAATCAACGCAATGAGAGCAACATTCAAAATTTACTTTTAAATTTCAAGGTAAGTTTAAGTTAAGATAAAGATTTTTTTTTACAAATTACTATATGCGTCATAATATATACTCCGTGTTATTTCCATAGTTTTTACATAATCATATTTATTAATATTATATTATGATATAAATATATTACTAATTCTACTAAATTTAATATTTAAATTACTATAAAATTACAACCCTTTAAACACATATATTGATATATGTATAATTTCAAGGAAACTTCCAAAATGAGATAAATTTAACGGATTTAATAAGATTAATGAAGGTACTCTTTTTGATTCCTTGCACGATTTTTATGAATCGTTTTGTTTTCCTTAAACAGGTTGCCAAAATTGCCTGAGAAATGTCAAACGTCACTTCAGTGTGAACAAAGAATAATGGATAAGCCGAAAAAGCACAGTGCATCAAAATCGTAAGTTCTAATTTATTGTTTTCTATAATTCTTAACATACAATTTTTTTTAAATACATTTTTATATATCACTTGCGATATCAAACACGTTATCATTAGAATAAAATTTAAAGATTGGTACATTTGTAAAAAAAACAGGTTTCCTAAATTGCCTGAGATGCCTTACTGTAGTGTGAACAAGGACAGCACGATCAGCCGCAAAAGCCAAGATCGTACGTTTCATTATTGTTTTCTCTAACTTTTAACATATACATTTTTAAACACATTTTTGAAATATTTCTTCCGATATCAAATACGGTAATTATACAATGAGATTTAAAGATTGGTGCATTTTTTTAAAAACAGGTTTTCAAAATTGCATGAGGTGCCTTACTGCCTTTGAGCGTGAAAGAAATAAAACATGAAGAGCGTCAGAGACACCAGAAAAGCGAGAGGTACTACTTCGAAAAAGAAGAGAACCGTACAGTGTAGACGCCAGAACTACGTGAGTTACAGCTTAGCAAAAGGAGAGAACAGGACCCATTATTTGTCAAACTGAAGTATGGGATCCAATAGGGGAAAGGGATCATCTAGGGTTAAAGAGTTCGACAAAACATGGGCTTCCATTTTGCAACGGGATCGAGGGAAAGTAATTCTACCAAAAACGAGATCCCATAATGCAATGTGATTCTATTAAAGTATGGTGTTTTATAGATGAAAGGGATTTACTTCATGAATGGGATACCCTTACGCAATGCCATCCTTATGGGGTATGTTATCGTAAAAAAAAATAGCATCACATTGGGGAAAGGGATTCTAACAAAAATGGGATCCCTTTATGCAATGGGATAATATTTAGCTATGTGATCCCATCAAAGTATGTTTGTTGCGTAATATTGAAAATATAAGTTGAATTTTTAAGTCAATCGAGAATTATCAAGTAGTGTGTATGTATGTAATAAACTTTCGAATCGTTGTGTGTAAATATATTTAACAATAATTTCATGTATTTATATCTCATGTTAATATTAAATTATTAGTTCTCATATACACTTTGAAGTTTTTTAGAAACATAATAAGATTGTGTGTTTATTGTCAAAAGTTTAAATGTAATTAACATTTTAAAAATAATTTAACTACATTTCTTTCTCTTAATACAATTTGCAAACTTATAGAGCAGTTTGTATTATAAGTTTACTCATAGTTTTGGTATTTTAGTATATCTCCGTAGACTTAATGGCTGTATTAATTACTACCATACTGAATCATTTTTAGTAGATTAAATGGCCTAAGAAAGTTATTTTCAAAAGTTAAATATAATACACATTTAAAAATCATTCAACTACTTTTGTTTCTCTTTATTTCAACTATAAAACTTATAGAGTAGTTTGTATTATCAGTTTACAAATAGGTTTGGTCTTTTAGTATACCTTCCTAGCCAACATGGCCAACTCATAGTTTTGGTATTTTATAATATCTCCCTAGCCATAATGGCTATAATAATTACTAACATACTGAAACATATCTCTAAGTAGATTAAATGGCTCCAAGAGCGTGTATTAACCGTGGATAGTATCCCGAATCAGAAAGGGATCGTTTTGGATTGTATACTAGCAATTGGAAACACTTTTCCAATGGACTATAGTAAATAGGATTCGCAAGGATAATATGACATCAATGACTGCTAGGCTTTTTTTTATAACAACAGGATCATAATTGGGCATGAAATCTCAAATGAAATATGGAATCAAATGAGGGTAAGTGATTCTATGAAAAAACGGGATCACTTTATGCAATGGGATAATACTGAGATACGTGATACCATTAAAGTATATGTATTTTATTGGGAAAGGGATTTACGTTACGAATGGGATCCCGTTACACAATGGAATTATAATGGGGTATGTGGTATGGCATCTGTCCGTCTACGAAAGACGATAGATTTATCTTTATTATCTGCAGCTCTTGGTGTGGCTGATGAGACCAATCCTTGAGTGGCAGTCTCTTCTGCATGACACACACACGAAAGCAGTGGGGCAGTGTTTCCTGGCCTTTCTCCTCGCTCTTTTCCCGACTGCTTCTGCCCTAGTTTGCTCCTCTGCTCTTAGTGATCCTTCTTTCACTATAGCCCGCCACATGGACCTATCCTCTGCCAGGTTTTCCCAGTTTTGTATATCAATGTTGGCTACTTTCATGTCTCTCTTGCATATGTCCACGTATCTGAGACATGGCCGACCAACCGACCTTTTCCCTGTCGCCAGCTCGCTGTAGAGCACATCCTTGGGTATGCGACCACTTTGCATCCTCTTGACGTGTCCAAGCCAACGGAGGCGTCTTTGGCTTAATATTGCTGCAATACTACTCATGCTTGCCTGAGCCAGGACCTCTGTGTTGGGGACTTTCTCTTGCCATTTGATGTCTAGGATGCGGCGCAGGCATCTGAGGTGGAAGCTATTGAGCCTTCTTTCATGCCTGGTATAGGTGGTCCAAGACTCGCATCCATAGAGGAGTGTGCTCAGTACGCAGGCCTGGTATACCTGCAGCTTAGTCCTTGCTGTGAGTTTGGCATTGGACCAGACTCTTTTGTACAGTCTAGCCATAACAGTTGCTGCCTTCCCTATCCTACTACTTATCTCATCTTCCAGTGAGAGGGTGCTCGAGATGTTTGATCCCAGATAAGTAAAACTGTCAACAGCATCCAGGTTGCAGTCGTCAATGGTGATAGTCGGGAGAGAGGCAGCATCCTGTGCCATAATGTTGGTTTTCTTTATACTTATGGTCAGGCCAAACTCTTTGCAGGCAGCGGAGAAGCTGGATACAAGGTTCTGCAGGCCGTCTGCTGTGTGGGATATTAAGGCGGCATCGTCTGCAAATAAGAGCTCACGCAGCAAAATCTTCCTTATTTTGGTCTTGGCTTTAAGTCGGGCAATATTGAATAATCTCCCGTCAGCTCTGGTGTGTATGTATATCCCCTCGCTGTTGTTCTTGAAGGCATACTGGAGTAAGATGGAAAATAATATTGCGAATAGAGTAGGTGCCAACACGCAGCCTTGCTTTACTCCACTACTTACTGGGAAAGCCTCGGAGGTGGCACCGTTATAGCACACTGTGCCCTGCATGTTTTCGTGGAATTGCTTGATGATGTTAAGCAGATGTGTAGGGCAGCCTATTTTTACTAAGATCTGGAAAAGGCCGCTTCTGCTGACAAGATCAAAAGCTTTAGTTAGGTCGACGAACGCGATGTATAGAGGCATATGTTGCTCCCTGCATTTCTCCTGCAGCTGGCGCAGAGAGAAGATCATGTCTATGGTTGATCTTCCGGCTCGAAAGCCGCACTGCGATTCTGGGAGTACACGCGATGCTAGGGTCTGCAGGCGTGTCAATGCAACTCGGGCGAAGGCCTTTCCAACTATACTGAGGAGAGAGATTCCACGATAGTTGTTGCAGTCACTCTTGTCTCCTTTATTTTTATACAGTGTAACGATGTTGGCATCTTTTAACTCCTGTGGTATCTGCCCCTGTTCCCAGCACAGAGTGAGGAGGTCATGCAAAGGCTGTAAAAGTATTTCTTTTCCACATTTGAAAACTTCTGGTGGAATTCCATCATTACCAGGGGCTTTCCCGCAGGCTAGGCAATCTATGGCTCTACTTAGCTCGACCATTGTGGGTAGGCTATCGAGCTCTTCCATGACCGGCAGGTCTGGGATATCGTCCAGGGCAGCAGTTGAGACATGGTTTATAGTTGCGTACAATTCCAGGTAGTGCTCGATCCACCGTTTGAGTTGCTTGTCCCGATCAGTGATAATTTCCCCTGCTTTTGACATTAAGGGTGCTGTCTTGGAGGTCAGAGGGCCTGTTGCTTGTTTTATATTCTCGTACATAGCCTTTGTATCGCCTCTATCAGCAGCTGACTGTATGCTGGAACTTAGATTGATCCAGTACGTGTTAGCGTAGTGGCGAGCTGTCTGCTGGGCATTTGTCTTGGCACTCTTAAGGGAATGTAGAGTTTCTGGGCAAGGCCTGTCTTTATAGGCTAAAAGAGCCTTTCTTTTTACATCGGTGACATGCTTCATTTCTTCCCAGTGGGCCTCAAACCAGTCTGCACTTTTGCGTTCTCTCTTGCCAAATGCCGCAATAGCTGAGCCATATATGGTGTCCCGCAGATGTGACCACTTGGACTCAATAGTGTCTACTGGTGGCATTTGTACAAGAGCTTCTTTTAGTCTCTGGGTGTATTCTGCTGTTCTCTCTGGATTCTTGGTGGAGCAGATGCCTATGCGTGGTTTTCCCTTGTTTTTGTTGCGGTACAATTTCTTTGGCAGTAACCTTACCTTGCTAGCCACTAAGGAGTGATCTGTGTCGCAGTCTGCGCTGTGGTAACTGCGTGTGAGGAGGACACTGGCCAGTTGTGTGCGTCTTGTGATGATGAGATCTAGTTGGTGCCAGTGTTTAGAGCGGGGATGCCTCCATGACACTTGGTGGATTGCTTTGCAGTTGAAGAAAGTATTTGTGACACATAGTCCATGTAAGCAGCACATCTCTAGTAATCTCTGCCCATTTTCATTTAGCCTGCCTTTCCAAAATAACCGAGGCAAGTTGGCCAGGCCATGTGATCACTTCCAACTCTTGCATTGAAGTCACCAAGGATGTAGATTGCTTCATTGGTGGGTATGCTGGCTAGTGTTTGATTGAGATCATCATAGAACTGGTCTTTCGCTTCTGAGCTCGAGGATAAGGTTGGAGCATAAGCACTGATGATGTTGGCTAATCCTGAGGATGTAGATAGTCGTATTGTTAGTATTCTGTTAGTGCCCTTTGTTGGGGGTTCTATGGAGGAGCAGAGTCCATTTTTTATGGCAAAACCAACCCCATGTTGCCTTGGTGTGTCCATTGGTCCACCCCGCCAGAAGAAAGTGTAGTTGCATTCTTTTATGGTACCACTTTCTGGGAGTCTAGTCTCCTGAAGGCAGGCAATGTCGATGTTTAGTCTGGCAAGCTCCCTGTCAATGATGGCTGTCTTCCTGGCATCATCAATAAGCTGCAGGTCGGCAGTAATGCCTGGACACATAGTCCTAACGTTCCAGCTTGCTAGGCGAAGAGCTGGAGTCTTCTTATCTTTTGTTTTTTTTATTTCTAGGTGCAGGATTTACTGGCCTACTTGTTGAGAAGTTCCTCTGAGCTCCACGCACCCAGTGGAGCAGGTAGGCCATGGCGGGATAGCACCTTATTGGCTGGGGGCTGCCCAGCTTGAGGCGGGCGGTAGCGATCCATTGAGACATGGTGATCTCTCCCACCGTCGGAAGCAACCCCTGGCGCCTAGCTCTACGCCAATTGAGCTATGGCTTATAACCGGTAAACTGCTGCTTCCCGTGTTGTGTTCACACCTTGCGGCGATGCTGGAGTGTCCTCTCCAGTAAAGATAAAGCCTGGGCGTGTTACTATGGAGAACCAGCTGCTGCCCAAACAGCAGATCCCCCCTCTCCACGCCAATGGTGGATCCAATGGAACGACTAATGTCGATACGGCTTGGCACCATTCGCGTCGCAGGAGCTGCCGGAATGCAATTTGTTTCAGTAGCAGACCGCCTTAGGAGCTCCACTTCCTGATTTTCTGTCGGGGTTTACTCCCCTAGCCTTTCCCATGAGGGTTTAGCCGCAAGGCAGCGGAGGTTTAGAATAAGAGTTTCCCTCTCCTAGATGAGCTACCGACCATGGTTAACGAGCCTCATCTACCCGAAGCTACTGGTTTAGAGGCGCCAGTTGACCGCCTTCATCCCTTCTCCTGTTAGTAGCAACATGGTCCGCCGGGCTTTTGTGTGAGCCACGCGAGAAGGCCAGGAGCTGGATTTTGGTTGACAGAGGCATTAAGAGACGCAAGCCTTTTAGGGCATTTCTAGAGGAGTGTATGCTTATCTTCCACCCCCGCCCTGGCAATGACAACCTTGGACCACAATGGGGTATGTAATCTCAAAGAAATATGGAATCATATGGGGGGGGAAAGGGATTTGACCAAGAACAGGATACCATTATTGATTGGGGTCATAATGGGTGGGATACAAAATGGGATCCCTAAAACTGGCCCGGCGTAAGCCGGGTATTTCAGCTAGTATGACTTAAAATTCAATTCCATATGACTATAGCAATGTTTTGCTTAAAATAAACTCTTTTGACTTTTTAAAACCATTTGACATAAAAACAAAACCCATATGAATTAAAAGCAAAACATAATTTGAAAATTATATTTCAAAGCTTAATTAAAAACGAGTACATGTATAATTATTTACTTACGATTTAGCTTGTATGTATTCGCGTGCGTCGGTCTTAAAGGAACATTGGTCACAAGACTGAAATAAAGTAACGAAATAAACAATGAAAGAAGATCATGGTGACCTGGTCATGATGACTTACGTTTTAGTAAGAGTCGCAGTTCTCAGATGAAGAGCTAAAAAATATTTATTGAATTCTTTATTTCAATGACTTTGTGACGATACAAAAAATTAATTTTCTAGCATAGCATATGAACGATTTACTAGCACGCAAAATAACAATTAAAGAGTAATTTATAAATTGGAATATGTATAATGCCCAAGAAATTTAATTTAAACTATTTTTAAGCACATATTCAACTTATTGAGAGTTTTATCGCTAAATTCAGATGGTTACAACAACAATATCCTGGTGCAGTGCTTGAGATGTTAGTGTCACCCAGGGGGGGGGCTTGAAATATGCAAAATACTGCCCCCCACTCACACACATATACGCACTAAGCACTCTGAAAATTTAAAAATATGCCGCTTCACTACATACAATAAAAATGGACGCCACACCCTTCTTACTACGCAACATGATGTTTAGAACTTTATATGAAAACGCCAAAGGATATTGATATATTGTCGAAAGTGTTTTTAAATAAATTATCCTTTCAAGAATATACATTACTAGCAAAATACCCGCGTTGCGGAGCTGCGAAGTGGGATTCAGTTAACATTTAGAACCAGCGTACCATATTTCCTGAACAAGGGTCCATAACTAATAAAGAATTATGAAAAGCTAAATTTGGCTACCGACATTTTCGTCATACCACCGAAATTAGTAAGTTAATCGTTCTAGGTTAGCACAGGGGAGCCGCGTTCAGAATTTCGTGAAGACTGGGCTATAAATAATAACGTTTAACATGGTGAAAGTTATCGCCCGTTATAACTGTTACACGTAGAATTGTTTTAAAAATGAAACCTACTTAACTTTTGGACATCAGAGTTTCAAAACCCTATAGATTTTAAATATGAGCCATCAAGTTCTTATGTACGAAGTATGATAAAGTACCATTCATTGTAGCCAGAAGCCCTTTTCGGACCTGCACTCAAAAACTTTCCGAATTTTAAAATCAACCAGATGTATACATAATATTCATGCAGATTAAATAGGAAAAAACAACAACCCGTAAATCCCTTACATATGAGACATAACTAAAAGTATGTTCAATATGAAGCGCACCGCGCGAAATACCCTGGGACATCAAGGGCTGGAGTGAACCTCCAGTTACCCGTGGAGGTAAACTATAGCATACGGCTACAAATGCTACATAGAGATGATAGTTATAAAATAAAAATGTATTAATTTAATTACGGTACATTCGATCGATTTGACATTTTGACACAATGCATTATTATGTGACACAAGTCTATGTGCAAAATTTCAGCTCGATAGGATCACGGGAAATAGGTCCTTCTTTATTTTTGTTTTTCCAGGGGCGGGACCATGACAGACAGATAGAAGGTCAAGACGCTGAAGTTAATATAAGGGATTTTAAAAAATGACCCCGGGAAAAATTGGTGCATTATGTAAAATTTAAAATACACGTGGATTACAAGCTGGATTATGATGGATATATTTGTTTGTCAATATTTATCAAGATGGTGTAAAATTTGGAAATGGAATAAATTCGTAAACGTTTAAGAAAGAGATTAGGAGGCCCAGGCTCCGAAGGCATGGTTGACATTATAAGCGTAATGCTCTATAAGATTTTAATAATATTTTTCAACTTTTTAAGTTCCAATTTTAGTCAAGAACCATTCATTTTACACAGTAGCCAAAGTTTCAACAACTTTTTAAATAGCTCATGTCAAAACAAAAATACATTTTTGCCCCTTTCCCCAAATTAGTGCATTTGAAAAACTTTTTTTTTGGCAGATGCAGAAGCGTATTCAGTAACTGTCCAAAGTTTAAGAGCAACATATAAAAAATAAATTAATGTTTATACAGTTTATTTAAGAAAATAACAATATTAAAGGCCCCAGGCCCAATCGTTGCAAGATGTAAAGTTCAAAACACCTGTTGGTTTCAATCAGGATCATTATGGATATATTTGTTTGTCAATATTTGTGAACATCATATGAACTCGAATGGGGAAAGAGTCTTAAACATTTACGAAAAAAATGTAGGGGGACCCGGCTACGAAAGAATGGAAAAAATAAGTTTAATGTCCTATAGTATTTTAATATGGGCCATCAAGTTTTTATATACCAAGTTTGGTAATGATACTCAATTACACATTATCAAAATTTTAAACAATTGTTTATATAGCTCATATTACGAAACAAAATTACATTTTTTTCCCTGACCCCAGTGAGTGGTAATTTAAATATTTCTTTCGCCTGTTACCATCGCTGGAGTCTACTCAACAACTTCTTAAGTGATAAGACAGTCAATGAGGGATTTGCCTTTTATTAGTAAGTATTAAAGGGGGGCGGGGACTATGACACCTTATGAAGAAAAAAACTAGAATTTAAATATATTTACATTTGTATGTGTTGATTTGTTCCATATAGGTTGTAAGTGACAAAATAAAATTTTGAAAAAAATAATTTTTATACACATGGTCACCGGGGACAAAAAGAGGACAAAAAGGGTCAAAATTAAAAATTAATTTTTTAAAAACCAATTTACAGAATGGTTTCAAATTTTATTTTTAGCTAGATATACACGATATGCATCTTGTTGATATTTGTGAGTATTAGAATTAACAAATCTCAATTAGATTATAAAATATAAATTTTTCAGGGAGCATATTTGAAAAAATTTTCACAAATTTAGGTAATCAGGTTCTAAAAATCTTATTGCAATGAAATATAATCAAGATAATCACAAATGCTTACTCAGGATTGTTACAATATGAATAGAGAACAAACAATAAAAATATTAAACAAATTTATAATATTCGTTTTTTCAGATAAATCAAATTGTGTGGAACGACAAACATGAAAACGCTTTTTTGAAAAAAAATAACTTTTAAAGTTAGTATAAAAAAACAAACACTTGCGTGCAAGATAAAAGAGTGAAACCTGGTGAGAACACAGCTTAGCTCTTAAACTGACTGGAAAAGTTTTAAAAATTACAATTTTTGATTTTAAAAAATTATCATAGAAGCCAAGTGGGCCTATGGTATTGTCTTCTTCTTATCTTATCTATACAGACGCTCCTTCTATGCAGAAGACAATTGCGTCCACATACCATGACAGATGATCTGTTGGCAAGTGACGAAGCGTTCACAGGCCAGAGCTTTGTGGGTTCCACTCATTACCCAGCCGCCTAACTAGTGTTAGGTATCCATTCGGAGCTGAGTGACTCAGCGACGCCCGAGGCTCCGGGAACAAACCCTTGCCTTCACACGGATTCTAACCCGTGACCATCGTTACGCCAGTCGAGTGCGCTGCCACTCGACCAACATTTGCAACATCCACTAAGCACCAAGTTTGAGTTGCTTTTGAGATTGTAATAGTATATAAACAGTAAAGACAAATAAAAGTTATTAAAATCGCTAACAGTGACTTTACACAATATTTGTTTACACCTTTAAAAACATAAAATAACAAATTCTATGATGGGAACATGTTCTACAATGGTTTAGGTAGTCGATTTTGACAAAAACCCAAAACATGTAATTTTTCAGTTAATTGGTCAAAATACATACATTCATATCCCCCCTTAAATGGCTCAATATGTTTTCTATTAATAATGTTTTAGGGAATGTAAAAAGGAAAATACATCTTCTCTGTCTGTAATAATCTAATTTGCCTCAAATTGATATATATATATAAAAGTAGATACATCCGTCTGGACAGTGTAATATAATATTACGCGACGACAGCATTTTTACTGACCCGTTTATCTTCTGTCTATAATAATATAATGTTGTGTCAATCGTGACTGACTAAACATTTTTTTATTAAAAAAAGATAATCGACCTGGATGGAAAGTGTAGCCTAATATTTCCGTACGGCATTTTTTGTACTGACCCACTGATATTCCGTGAACGACCTGGAACGCCACATTCTCTTCTGAAAATCCTTGCAGGGGGGTGTGGCCAAGAATTTCTTGTTGCCAGACTTCAAGGCCAACAGCACGCAAGTCGTGTTTCCCCAAAGCTTCAAGGTCTGACTCAGTACTTTCAACGCGTCTTCGGGGCTTTCCTCGTGAGTTCTATTTATGGTTTTGATGGCTTCCGTTTGAAATTTTCTGATTGAAAGATCAAGAGACGATAAGATAAATGTAAATGGAATTTCAGTTACATCCTTTAAATAACTGCAAATGCCACTATTGACTTTTTTTTTAAATTAATTTTTTTCTGCTTTTATTTTAATTTGGGGTGAGGGGAGGGGGGGATTTTTAAAAGTCTTAACTTTCCAGCATTTTATTCACACTAACATTTTTAGGTCGAATTTGATGACGTCATAAGTAACACTTATTAATCAGTCTTGTTGAAAATTTAAATAACAATGGAATGTCTCCTTTATATGTCATCTTTTAAACAACTACGCAAAAATACTAATGTGTTGACATTATTTGGTTCAAGTGATGAGCGGGTCTAATTGACAATATAAACAGCCGAGATGAACAATCATTCACATTGAACTGAGGTAACTGGTATGAACAAAACGGTCTTGTCAAGGAATGACATTATCGCATAGCGGTGTTCATTCAGTTTCCACCATTGTAGAGGGTTAATGGATTAAGGAAATTTAATCTCCAATTTGTAATGCAGTAAGTCATCACAAGAGCTGTCGTCATTTTCTGTCTCTGGGTCACACTCCAATACTGCCATTAGCTTAATACGCTTTTCATTTGGTTTGATAAGTAGGCGAACCATTGTAGGCAAAATTTATCAACATTTTGAACATTCCCGTCAGTCAATAGTTTAAAACCAAAATGTTCTTATATGTCAGGAAATTTGTTATTTTTTTACGGCCGCTATTTTTTTTTACCTTTTTTTAATTTTACCGTTTGACTTCCAATAATTTGTAATTGATGGGTCGATTAATCGTTAAAAAATAATTTAATCGTTAAATTTTTTAAACGATCGATCGAAAAATTAATCTTTAATTTCCACAGTCTTTATATATATGTATATATATATATATATATATATATATATATATATATATATATATATATATATATATATATATATATATATATATATATATATAATATATATATATTATTTTATATATATATATATATATATAATAGGCATCCTTCTGTCTCGAGAGACGATGGTGCATCACCGTTGGGTTTTGTCTCCTTTTCATGTGTATCTGTGCATTCCTAACCTTCAGATACAGTCTTTTCCACTGCTTTTGCACACGAGCTCTATGCTTCCCAATGTTTTAGCCTTTCTCCTACCTCTTCTGTCTGCAGCTTCCTTAATCCTTCATCCTACTATGAGTCCCTCTTTGACAACTGTGCGCCAGGTAGATCGGTCTTCTGCTTTATATTGCCAGACACTTGTGCTTATTCTGGCTGCTTTCATGTCTCTCTGGCAGAGAACTTTAAACCAGAGACGTTAGTGGCCTGTCTTCTCTTTCCCGATGCCAGTTCTCCATATAGGAGGTCCTTGTAATACGACCCGGCTCATTCTTTTTACATGTCCTAGCCATCATTGGCGTCTTTCACTAATAATTGAAAACGTGCTTTGGATATGCGCACGCATCAGTACCTAACTATTTGACACTTCTTCTGCCAATTATACTGTTTATTTAGTCCTCGATGGACAGTGAATTGGAATCCTTGGACCCAAAGCTGCCCACAACCTCCACGTTTTCATTGTTGATATTGATGGTAGGAGGAGAACATGTGTTTAAGGCCATGAGGGTTGTCTTTTTCAAGCTAATTTGCAGATCCAGTTCTTTGCAACAATTTATATAATCAGGGGCGGACTAACACTCCGTCTTTCCGTGCAAATGCACGGAGTTAAAAACATAGTGGCGCAAAATTCATTTATGGAAATGTGGAGGAGCAATCCGAAATATGATTTTAAAAAAAAACAAGTCCAGATAATAAGGCCCTAAATCCTTTTTGAAAAAGTATAGAAAATCATATTTTCCTTTTAAATAATAGACGATTTATAACTATTATAATATAAATGAAACATTATATTTAAACCCGGCTGACATGAGTTTCATGACGATAGGTTATATCGTTGTTTTTAAGTCGCAAATGGTGTAACTGTGATATTTTGTGCCCAAGGAAAAATTATTTTAAATGTTATAAAATTGACGCCTCGACCCTTTCCATTTCCTCAAATTTTACTATAATATAAAATTGGAAGCCTCATTTTTGCGCCCCTGTACCTAGGAGCCCGGGGACATATTTACCTCATTGCACTTCAAACAAATATATAAGGCATAGTAGCAATGGAGAGAAAATTGTCAGAAATGGTTGGTGTATTCTGTAGGTAAAGATTTTGTTGTTTTGCCTCTATTGCAAAATTTTTGCAATGGCTACATCTTTGTTAGCAGACGATGGTTATGGAAATTGGCAGCATATAGCAGAAATCCATAAAAAATGAAATGTTTGAGGCCCACTGGGTTACAATGCATCCCGTGACGGAGACAAAAAGAAAAGCTCTATTGGCCTACAAAGCTTCCCCAGGACCTACACCCTGCAATGCCTCAGAAATGCCAGAAACACAGCCCGAAAGACTGCACGTTTTTGCGCTAACACTTATTGGGTGGAACTATGCAAAAGCATTCAGTCTGCTGCTGATCAGGGAGATATAAAAAAATGTACGAAGGCACAAAAAGGCCACTAGGTCCACAACATCAAAGTCAGCTCAAATCAAGACAAAATCAGGTGAGATGATCACAGAACGAGACAAGCATATGCGGCGCTGGACTGAGCACTATCTAGAACTCTATGCGACACAGAATGTAGTATCTGACTCTGCCATAGAAAGAATACCAGATCTACCAGTTCTAGATCAGCTTGATGCTCCACCGTCACTAGAGGAGCTTAGTAGGGCTATCGATCATCTGAGCCCCAGGCAACGATGGCATTCCTGCAGAAGTCCTTAAGCACGGCCAGCAAGCACTACTAAAGCCTCTGCACGAACTCATGTGTGATTGCTGGGAATATTGTCACATCCCACAGGATATGCGTGACGCCAAAATAGTCACGCTTTATAAAAACAAAGGTGATCGCAGCGATTGCAATAACTATCGTGGCATCTCCTTACTGAGTATTATGGGAAAGGCTTTTGCCAGAGTGATCCTTGCACGCCTGCAAACTCTGGCACATAATGTCTACCTGGAATCACAATGAGATTTTCGGGCTGGCCGGTCAACCATGGACATGATCTTCTCACTCCGTCAGCTACAAGAGAAATGTCGGGAGCATCAGAAAGCCCTCTTCGTTGCCTTCATAGATCTAACAAAGAAATTTGACCTGGTCGACCGCAAGGGTCTGCTACGTATATTGGAAAAATAAGATGTCCGCCACGGCTTCTCTCCATCCTTGAGTCATTCCACACCAATATGCAAAGCACAGTGCTCTTCGATGGTGCCACCTCAGAAACCTTCCCAGTTTGTAGTGGAGTCAAACAGGGATGTGTACTGGCTCCAACTCTCTTGGGTATCTTTTTCTCGATGCTGCTGCGTCATGCTTTCGAGGACTGCTTCGAGGGTGTAAAAATCCACATCAGGACGGATGGAAATCTATACAACATCAGCCGTCTCCGTGCGAAGAGAAAAGAGGAAACTGTTTTAATTAGATAATTGCTCTTCGCCGATGACGCAGCCCTTACCTCACATTCAGAGATAGGTCTCCAAATTTTGGTCAATAAGTTCTCAGAGGCATGCAAGGATTTTGGTCTAACGATAAGTCTCAAAAAGACCAACATTATGAGACAAGGAACAGAGTGCTTCCCAGCAATATCCATTGAGGGAAACACCTTGGATGTCGTCGATGATTTTACCTACCTTTGCAGTAACATCACAAGCACACTCTCCCTGGAAAAGGAAATTGAAACCAAAATAGCCAAGGCTGCATCATTAATGGCTAGGCTGAATCAAAGAGTGTGGAACAATGCACAGCTTACTTGACAAATATAATGCCCTATGCCCACATCAACACGGCTTTAGAAAAAACAGATAATGTGAAACACAATTAATAGGTTTAATAGATGAACTATCAAAAGGCTTGGACAAAAATGATCAAATAGATACAATATTACTAGACTTCTCAAAAGCATTTGACAAAGTTCACCACCTTAGTTTACTTAAAAAACTTAACTACTTTGGAATCTCAGGTTCCTTACATCACTGGATCCAAGACTTCCTTTTGGGCAGGGAGCAAACTGTAATAATTAATGGATCTAAATCTGCACCAATAAAGGTTAACTCAGGAGTTCCACAAGGAACTGTGCTAGGTCCCTTACTCTTTTTAATTTATATAAATGATTTACCCAACAACATCTCAACAGGTACAAAAGTTAGGCTATTTGCTGATGATTGTATAATCTATAGAACAATTAAATCAGAACAAGATAGCAAAATTTTACAAAAAGACTTAGATGAATTGATAAAATGGGAAACTAACTGGAGTATGTCTTTCCATCCAGAAAAGTGTCAACTGTTAAGAGTAACAAAGAAAAAGAAACAAATAAATTCAAAATATTACATTCATGGAAAAGAACTGACCCAAACTAAAGATGCAAAATACTTAGGAGTCTTAATAAATGAGAAACTATCATGGAATCCCCATGTCAATGAAGTTATTAAAAAATCAAACAAAACCTTAGGCTTTATAAAAAGGAACTTTAACAAATGTAATAGAGATATAAAACTAAAATGCTACCTCACTTTAGTGAGACCTGCACTAGAATATGCATCTTCTGTATGGGACCCATCCACCAAAGAAAACATTGATAAACTAGAACAAATTCAAAAAAGAGCTGCCAGATTCATTACTGGAGAATATTCGAAACTGACAAGAGTAACACCATTAGTTAAATCATTAAACCTTGAAACACTAGAGGATAGAAGAACCAAGAGCAAAGTAGTAATCATACATAAAGCAATTAATTCTAATTTAGAAATACAACACAAAGATAACTTAATACAACCCTCAGATAGACATAAGGATAAAAACACCTTTCTTATTCCGTATGCAAGAACAAACACATACAAGTTTTCCTTCTTCCCGTCCGGAATTCGGGCGTGGAATGGGTTGCCTGAAGAATCCAGGAAAACCAACACTTTATCAACATTTAAATCTCTAATAAAAATGCAGGACTAAACACAAACCATAGATAAGCGTATGACGCAATAATCTTCTGTATAGAAGGAGCGTCTGTAAACAGATAAGATAAGATAGGACGAAAATCACTGTGTACCAGGCCTGCGTGCTCAGCACACTCCTCTATGGCAGCGAGTGCTGGACGACCTTTGCCAAACAAACAAAGCAACTCAACAGCTTCCATTTACAATGCTTGCGCAGGATTCTGCACATCAAGTGGCAGGATAAGATCACGAATGTCGAGGTACTCAGAAGGAGTCATTTTCTGAGCAAGCACTCAATCCTGAGTGAGAGGCGCCTGTGGTGGTTTGGACATGTCCGCAGAATGAGCACGGAGCGCATTCCAAGAGCCTTGCTTTACGGCGAGCTGGCAACTGGTATGCGGAAGAGTGAACGCCCCTGCTTGCGCTTCAAGGATGTCTGCAAGAAAGTCATGACTCTGGCACAGATTGGCCACAAAACATGGGAGACCATTGCTGTGGAGCGCACCTCCTGGCGGGCAAAAGTGCGCGAGGGGATTCAACTCGCGGAAGCTTCCCTTAGAGCCAGGAGCGAGGAGAAAAGGGCCAGGAGAAAGGGGAAGGGGGGTAGAGGAGCAGGAGGAAACGCCATCATCCGATGAGGATGGACGGATGCGATAGTAGTATATGAAATAAAAGATGTTAGTTCTTCTGTGACTTGGCAAATTGCAAAAAATTGTAAAGCCTTGTAACAGATGTAGAATCAGTGGATATACCATTTCAAATAAAATATCAGGAGTGTATATATATTGACTAAATATTTAAACCCTTGGAAGTTCAAAATTCATAACAAAAATGAGATATGCTCCAAACTTGAGCGTTGCTCTGGGAATTTTATTTACTTTCCGATCCGGGTAAAGTATTTTTTTCCAAACTAAAAATTATCAAGACCTATTTTGGAAATAACCTCTCAAGCAAGATTGTCAAACCTCGCTATATTAGCAGTTGAGTATGAACTCACTAACAGCTTAAATATTTCTAAATTAATTAGAGAAGTGTCTGACCTAAAAGTTCCTTTAAAAATGTCTGAATACAAATTCATGTTAACTTTTTTAATGAAGCATTTTTAGTTAAATCTAATTAAAGTATTTGTTTTAATTAATGTGTTAATGTTTAAGTTAAAGTGATTTTTATTGGAATTTGCTAAATAATATTTTTTTAAAAAAATTTTGTTGTTAGAATACTTAAATTGTAATTACATAGGGATGCAATTTTTCACTTTTGCACGGAGTGGTTAAAAGGCTACGTCCGTCCCTGTATATAATAATATGATATGATGACAGTATCTATCATTATTTATTTGCAATAATTTTAATTTATCAAGTGTTCCGAATATTTTCTTTTAAAATGGTGTCTAAAATATTTATTTATTTATGTGCTAAAATGTAAATAAAGAAATATTTCTTATATTATCTTATTGGATTAATTATATTTTATCTTGTCTTATCTTAGTTTACTTCATTTTTTCTATTTTAACTGCTAAAATTAGTTTCATAATCATTTTCAAACAACGTACACCATCTGAGCATTTACTTCCTCCTTCTCCTCATCACTTATTGAGCACTGTCTGATCGCCTTCAGCATGCCGTAGGCGTAGAGGGCGGCACTTGTTGGGTACTGAAAGAAAGTTAGTATGCACTCAATCATCCCATTCAACGTTCAAATCTTATTAAAACGATCTTCCTTAAAAAAAACTTGGAATCCCAATATTGATTTATTTTCTTATTCTAAATTTCCATCATCATTAATAGGAGTAACGGATTCTAAAGTAATAATATGTTATGCGGATGACACTTTTTATTAGAGACGCCATAAATTTATTATAGATGATATACATTTATTATAGATGACATACATTTATTATAGATGACATACAATGTTATAGATGACATACATTTATTATACATGACAAACTTATTTTTTTTTGGAGATACCATAAATTTATTAGAGATGTCATACAATTATTTTGGGACGTCCGAAAGGAGAGAAGTATGACATTAACTTACCTTGATCTTAGTCAGAAGCAGCAATGGCAGGTCATACTCCCGGCTCAGAATCTGGTCTTTAAAGAGCTTAGCCAATCCATCAGGATCTGTCAAGGCAAGAGAAGCGTGTCTGGTATTTTCACATTGAATTGGGGTGGGGGGACATTGTTTGAAATTTTAGAAAAGGAGCCTACAGGATTAGAACACTTCGACCAACGTCCTATATGTATGCCAATCCATACCCCCACAAGTTGTTTAAATTAAAAGTGACTGTCACATTTCTTTAAAAATAGGTATATTGATTGACCTTAATTTAAATCCAATCATGTTAGCATGTATTTAATATTAACATTTTAAAGAAATTGGTATTTCAGATTTAAAAGACACAATTTATTTATCTGGTATGTATCAGTACGACCATGGGTTCATTAGACGTACAAAAATCAAAAGCAACAAAGTAAAGATGTTAAAACAGGTTGGTATTCTAAAGATGCGCATCAAGTGAATGTATGAGCCGTCAATTACCTTTAGCAGACACAGAAGTTTTATTTAAAAGGAGCTTTTCTTTTCTCGTGAATAAACAAGATTTGCATTCGCACACATTATTTTTGCGCTAGTCCCAGGGGATGAATTCATAAAACCATTCTCATTGCAACAATTATATGCTCATTGTTAATTTTAGCTCGTGCGGAGATGCTGATCTTCCATCGAGCGCCTCCCCAGAAGGCGGATAGGGGAAAGCCCACCAGACATAGAGTGTATCGGGGAAGTAAAATACCCGTGGTGGACCAATATCAGCCCTACTGCTTTGTAGGAAGTGAAGCAAACGACAAAGGCCATGGACCCGAACCGAACAAAGGCAGCTACCCATCTCGGGGTAGCCCCCCCCACCCCAGCCAATTGGTTGCATGCCATGCTAACAATCCTGTGGTGTAGGAAAAACACAGTTACAAAAAAAACAAAGGGTTCTAAAACAAAATTTCAGTTCTTCGAGAGGATGGATTCCTAGACGAAAGGAGCACTTTGAAGAGCTTTTAAACAGCCCGGAATCAAGGATATCCAACCAACTGACAATGACCAGCTAATTGACTGCAATATTCCCACCAAAGAAGAGAATATCAGGGTCATTATATCAGAAATGGAAAGGCTGCAGGATCTGATGGCATCCAAGCAGACGCACTAAACATGGACTTGGAAACCAGCGTGGAAATGCTACACTCTCTGTTTATGAAGATATGGGAACAAGAGCAAGTTCCTTCAGATTGGAAGGAGGGATACCTTATCAAAATCTCAACGAAGCGTGATTTAAGCTCCTCCTCAAACTACAGAAAGATCACCCTTCTGCCCATCCCAGGAAACGTTTTCAACCGTGTACTACTTAACACAATGAAAAATGCTGTAGACCCTCTGCTGCGTGACCAACAAGCTGGCTTTCGCACCAACAGATCCTGCACTGACCAGAAGGCAACACTGCGCATCATTCTAGAGCAGTCACTAGACTGGAACTTGCCTCCTTATGTCAACTTTCTTGACTATGAAAAAGCCTTCAACAGTGTGGACAGGCAAACCCTGTGGAGATTACTAAGGCATTATGGTGTGCCACAGAAAATTATTGATATAATCACGAACACGTATAATGGGATCAATTGCAGAGTTGTCCATGGTCAGAAGGTGACAGATGGTTTCTAGGTGAAGACTGGTTGAGACAAGGTTGCTTTGCTGTCACCCTTACTGTTCTGGCTAGCCATTTACTGGGCGATGAAAACATTATACACATAAAAAAAATGGCATCTAATTGACCTAATTGGGATTAACTAGATGATCTTGACTTTGCTGATGATCTTGCCCTTCTTGGACATACCCAACAACAGATGCAAGAGAAAGCAAACATTGTTGCAGCCACTTCTGCTAGCATGGGTCTCAACATACACAAAGGGAAAAGTAAAGTCCTCTAGGTTAATGCCAACAGTACATCACCCATCAAGCTAGAAGGAGAAGCACTCGAGGGGTGTACAGTTTTGTTTACCTTGGCAGCGTGAAAGACGATGATGTCAATATAAGGATTAGAAAGGCAAGAACAACTCAAGAGTGTTTGGGTCTCAAGAAATCTAAGCAGCAAATTAAAAATAAGGATTTTTAACGCTATAGTGAAATCTGCGTTGCTTTATTGAGCTGAGAAGTGGAGAACAACGACCGTAAACCTGACCAGAATCCAGTCCTTTATCAACAATTGTGTAATAAAAGGATTCCCAGAATTCATTGGCCGGACAAGATCAGCAACAAATAACGGTAGCAGCGGACAAATATGAAGCAAATTGAGGAACAGATTCTCCAGAAGCAGTGGAGGTGGATCAGTCATACACTATGAAAACCTGCGTCTAATACAAGTCAAGCCTGAAATGGAATCCCATTGTAAGTGAAAATGAGACCGTCCAAGAAAAAATTGGCGCCGAGAATTGGAGGCAGACATCAAGAAATTGGCCATAACTGAAAGATCTTGTAGAGGCTTGCCCAGGATAAGGATATCTGGAGGTCTCTCATAGTTCGACTATACCATTTGAGGAATCGCTAACGCTGACAATGATCAGTGGATGCTCCTCGCTGACGAGAAGGCTCAACAACACCATGCCAAATATCACCAGGTGTCAATTGATCGATGGCTACTTTTAGATATCCCCAGGTGTAAATAAACAAATGGCTACCGTTAGATACTGTTTGTCAATAAACCGATGACTAATGTTAGATATTGTTTTCAATAAACCAAAGGCTACTGTTAATTAATTGTTGTCCATTAACCAAAGGTTACTGTTAGATATTGTTGTCAACAAACCAAAGACTACTGTTAGATATTGTTGTCAACAAACCAAAGACTACTGTTAGATATTGTTGTCAATAAAACCAAAGGTTGCTGTTTGAAATTGTTGTCAATAAACCAAAGGCTACTGTTATATATTGTTGTCCATTAACCAAAGGTTACTGTTAGATATTGTTGTCAATGAACCAAAGACTACTGTTAGATATTGTTGTCAATAAAACCAAAGGCTACTGTTTGAAATTGTTGTCAATAAACCAAAGGCTACTGTTAGATATTGTTGTCAATAAACCAAAGGCTACTGTTAGATATTGTTGTCAATAAACCAAAGGTTACTGTTAGTTATTGTTGTCAATAAACCAAAGACTACTGTTAGATATTGTTGTCAATAAAACCAAAGGCTACTGTTAGAAATTGTTATCAATAAACCAAAGGCTACTGTTAGATATTGTTGTAAATAAACCAAAGGCTACTGTTAGATATTGTTGTCAATAAACCAAAGGTTACTGTTAGTTATTGTTGTCAATAAACCAAAGACTACTGTTAGATATTGTTGTCAATAAAACAAAAGGCTACTGTTAGAAATTGTTGTCAATAAACCAAAGGCTACTGTTAGATATTGTTGTCAATAAACCAAAGGCTACTGTTAGATATTGTTGTCAATAAACCAAAGGCTCTGTTAGATATTGTTGTCAATAAACCAAAGGTTACTGTTAGATATTGTTGTCAATAAACCAAAGGTTACTTATTGATATTGTTGTCAATAAACCAAAGGCTACTGTAACATATTGTTGTCAATAAACCAAAGGCTACTGTTACATACCGTTACCAATAAACCGATGACTACTGTTAGATATAGGACAGGTATAAATAAATTAATTATGTTATTATGTTTTTTTCCGGTTTCCATGGAAAAAAATTACATTCTTTTTCAAATATTAAAATCTACTATGCCTTTACCAATGTGCGACCAAGTAGTAGTAGTAGTAAGTTCCCTCTCAGACCATGAATGGCCTATGGGGCAAGTGAAACAGCGTTCACAAGTTTCAAAAGCCACGGCATACGAGGGGATTGTGTGGCTAGCACAATGCCCAGCCGCCTTTACTACCCCAACTGATGTCGGGTACCCACTAAGAGCTGGGTGGACTCAGAGACGCCCTAGGCGGGAACAAATCCCCACCTTCACATGGATTCGAGCCCGTGACCATCGGTACGCTAGTCGAGCGCGCTGCCACTCGACCACCGCGCCCCCTACATACAAGTACATAAAATAATATAAATGTCACCACCTGAAGCATTTGTGAATACATATAAAATATAAATCAGCTGCCCTTTGTATGTATGGTTGTTCGCGTTTATTTCTGTGTCGTCTATGGTGTGCTAATTTAGCCAACACACCCCGGCTACCGCCAAGGGAAGCAACACATTAGAGTCTCGTACCATCAACTTCAGTGGTGATGTTGGTTAATTGTTTGTCCGCTTTTGTTTCCTGAGAAGTCTTTGTGAAAATGCACATCTTCTTCACTAATTTTTCGATCTTCTCTTCTTTTTTTGTTTTCTTCATTTTGTCAGTTTTCTATTTGACAAATCGATTAAAGAAAAAGAAAAAATTATACTTAAGTTAGGATTTTTCAGTAAGAGAATAACTAACAGATATTACAAATCTCTGATAAAAAAATTATTGGTATAAATTCAATTTTAGATTAATTTTTTTTTAATGTGTATTATTATAAAATTCTATGGTCATAATTTAAAAAAATAAATAAATAAAGTTTTAAGTTCATTTAACCAATAAATAGAGGTGAAAAAACACTCCAGCATAAAGGTTGAAAGGGAAAAAGGTATTAGACTCTATATTCAAGATTGAAAAATTACTGGAATTATGTCTTTTAAAATGTACAGCTCGAGTCCACTGTCAAGCTGATACTCCATAAACTTGTAGCGTTTGAGTCTGAGTGCTTCCCTGGCAACCTGACTGGACATCTCTGGCTGTACAAGAAAATGTGGACAAGATGGAGGAAGCACACGTTAACAAATATAGGATTTCAAGCTTTGAAAAAAAAATGTTATTGCTAATCGGTGACAATTAAAAATGAATGTAGATTTTAGTAGGTTATATGATGCTATCCAGAACAAATTAACGCGAATTAGTTTTGCTAATCAATATATATAATTTACTATCTATGTCCGTTCGTTTGTAACGCTATTTGCGCACAGCTAAAACAAAAGTCTTGAAAAAACTACTGCTCAAAAATATTTTTTTTCGAACGTTCGCATACATTTTTTCAATATGGAAACCAGATTTAATTTTGCTCTCGTTTTCTCTACATTTTCTGATTATTTAATATTATACGGCTCTCAGGCAAAAGGGACAGTTACAAAAACTATACTAAAATCATACATTTCAGCTGATATATATTTATTTTGAAATCTTCAGTCATTTTAGATACACTAGTATATTTATATTTTAGGGCTGGTACTTATTACGATTATTTTGTTCCACTAATCAGGTACCGTCGGATCGATTTGTTTCGATTACTTATATTTGTATAACGCAGATATAGATCCCGTTAAGTCGCGATTCATTATTTCGCGGAATTTGTTAAGTCGTGGTAATTCCACGTCTAAATAAATAATAATAATTCGAGGGGAAAGTGTGTAAGTAAAAAAAAATGTATTGCAAAAATAATATACAATTTTGCTTAAATTTAAATCGATTTCATTCAATTTATTCCGTTAAATATTTTAACGATCAATCGATTAACGAATCGTTAATTTCCGAAGCCCTATTATTAAACAATTTAATTTGCAATGTCACGTCTGAAGTGTCTGTCCGTGACGCTACTAAGTTTATAAAGCAGCGCACCAAATTACTGCACCAATGCATCAAAAGGTGTGCAAATTAAAGATGCGATGTAAAAAAATATTGTATGATGCCATTGTTTTAGCTCATATTTTAATTTTGGAAAAGGGAACAATGTAAAAAGAGGATTTGATTATGGTTAATTATAAAATAAAATAAAAACAAAGGGGGCGCCGTAGGCGCCCTACAACCCCTATTATAAAATACTTTGTGTATATTTCAGAAAGTTCAATATTTCATATTAATCAAACAAGGACAAGTTAGTTGGGCTTTTGAAAAAGGTCAGCGCCGTAGGCGCCCTTATAAAAAGTACATTTTTTCAAAATAAATAGATTTCAACTGAAAACTGCCGTCATTTTTGACGGGTGATACGCTAGTATATATATAAAATCTATATACATATAAGACGCATAATTTGTTGTCTGTCCGTCGTCTGTCTGTTCCCTTATAACTCAAGATCCAAACAACCAAATAATGTGAAATTTGGTACACGTACACAAAATTATACCGGAAAGCTTATTAAACAGGTTTCGTTCCATATATATATATATATAAGATACTGGTGGCCGGGGGCCGAAAATTTAGTTTTTCCTTATATGAGCTATATAAAATAAAAATTATTGAAAGTTAAGACGTAAAATAGTAAACATGTTGGTGTCAAGATTAACAAGAAGGCATTTATTGCCATAAAATAATGTGACGTTACGTCATAGTTTGAGTTCATATTAATTTGTAAATAGGAAACAAAGTAAAAAGAGCAGTGGTTATTTTTATGTAATTTTTTTAATGTTAATATCCCGATATGTGTGTGTGTGTGTGTGTATTTAAGTATGTGTGTTCACGTGTGTGAATCAGTGAGTGTTTTTTTTGTTTGTTGTGAAATAAATGTTATGAAACGGTTTATTTTTATGTTTGTTAATGTTGCGCCTATAACAAGATTAAGTATATATTTTTTTAAAAATTTGTTTGCAAATTACATCTTTTTTACTTTACACTGTTTCTTTTATGTATTTTCTATGTGTATTTTGTCCATTCGTTCCATCAAGCTTTCTCCTTTTATTGGTGAGGGTGGGAGTCAATAATATCGTCCATTCCTGGGTGGCATAAACACTATAGCTTAGCAACTGTGTTTATTCTTTTTGCATAACTTAAACTAAACCAGCAGGGTAAATTTTAAGCTCAAACCTTGCGTTTTCAAACGTTTCTTTAAAACAAATAAACCCCATACACACCTGAAATAAACATTAATCTTTATATATTAAATGGGAAAGGTTCTTTAAAGAGGTTTCGTTCCATATATTTAACATAATGGGAGCCGGGGGCCAGAAATGTAGTTTTTTCTTTATATGAGCTATATAAAAATAAAAATAAAAAATTCTGGTAACAGGTAAAAAAAAGTATATAAATTATCACTTACTGGGGCCGGGGGCCCAGATGCAGTTTTTTTTACTTATATTTAAAACTGACTCAACACTAATTCTCCAACTTCCCGTGAAGGCAGAAGCATGAAACTTTGGGAACTTGCTGAATACAATATTATGACGATAATTAGTGAACAAGAATGTAAACATTTCCACTCATGGGTGGCCGGGGGCCGGGGGCCCCAAAACAAATTTTTTCCTTATATAAAACTGAATCAATACCAATTCCTCATATTCCCGTGTAGGTAGAAGCATGAAAATTTGGAAAGACGTTGAGTACCCCCGCAATGGTAACAGTCGAAATAGTATAACATTATCACTAACTGGGGGGCGGGTGGGGGCTCAAACGCAGTTTTTTTCTTAAATAAGCTATATAAATCAGACTCATCATTAAATCTCCAAATTCCTGTGTAGGTAGAAGCATGAAACTTTGGGAAGTTGTTATGTACCCTCCCAAAATGGTAACTGGCGAAACATTAATAAAAAATATCACTCACTGGGTGGTCAGAGAAATGAGTGTAGTTTTTTTTTCATATATAAAACTGACTCATCAATAATTCTCCAACTTACCGTGTAAGTAGAATAATGAAACTTTGGGACGTTTTTTGACTACCCTCGCGGGATGGTAACATTGGAAAAAAAATATCACTCACTAGGGGCCTTGGGCCCAAATGTAGGTTTTTTCCTAATATGAGCTATATAAAACAGACTCATCATTAAATATCCAATTTCCCGTGTACTTAGGAGCATGAAACTTTGGGAAGTTGTTGAGTACTCTCCCGCAATGATAACATACGCAAAAAAATTAAATTATCAGCTCGACAGGATGCGAATAAACAGTTTTGTACGCTTCTACAGAAAACCTTATTTTAGACCCTGAAAAAGCCGGGTTCTTGCCCCTAGTATATATATTTATTTATTTATTTATTTTAAAATCTCTTTTTTTTCATGTTCAATTTCAGTTTTTAACGCAATTTCCCTTGGAAACATTGCGTTTATAGATTCGAAATGTCTGTCAAGCTTGACACTGCAACTCCTCCTGAACCATATCAGATTGAGGGTTCGGGCCTTTTGCAAATATGCTAAGGAGGTTTCAAGGATGTGCAACGGCCAAAAAATACCGAAAGGTTTACTGGATTTCCTGGAGAAAAAAAATTTTTAAGAAAAAATATCAGTATTTTGTCAATTTCTCGCCAACCATAACAGCTGTCGGGTTGAAACAAAGGCAAAAAAAATAGCTAATAATATCTAGAAAATGTTGGAGAAGTAATAATTGGAATATACAGTAATTTTAGAAGCAATTTTTGAAAGAAATTGTTTTGTTTAGTTTCAAAATTATTGATTTGAAATGACTGTTAATGTAATCTAGAATGATAGTTAATGTAGTTTTCCCGCTTTGTGAATGCTTATGTTAGATTGTTGTGTGGTGCGCATTACATTGACACATTCTTGGTGTGATGTAGCGTGAGGGGATATGACGTCATATTGTGTTTAGTTTCAGAATTACTTATTTGAATTGACTTTAATTGTAATCTAGAATGATTTCCCTTGATAAAAAATTGGAAATTCCTTGTTGGAAATAGCGTTTCATACTCATTCGAGTTTTTATTTCTTGTTTTAGATTAAATGTTTCTTTTCCTATCCTTCCTACCCACTCATGCTATCTGATAGTCACGCATTAATTTAAGACGATTCACCTGACACAGCAAAACAGTTAATTTATGTTTCCATGTAAACCACATTACATACATTCTATTGATTTACGTCGATAATATTGATTGATTATTGATTATACACGTCATGAGCTATCAAATATTGATTAGCTGCATACATTATCTTTGGCTAGTCTCCAAAGGTCCCATAACTCCACTGCTGGGACCAACTGATTGAATCGTACACATTGGAACAATGACATCATCTTCAGGTCAGCTTCCAGTGCACCGCCTTTGTTGGCAGCTTAAATCATAAAAATAAGATAACATATACATAACAAATATATCAAATTTAAATGTACTGATTAAACATTCACTTACAAATTCAGTAAACAAGTATGGGTGAGACTTCCATCAGGTTTTAGAGTGAAAATATATTTTATTTATACATTCTATATATAGGTCTTAGAGGACGTCATAAAACAACGAGTGTTTCGTCAAAAATCCTTCCTCGGCAAACTAATAGACAAAACAAAGAAAGAAAACTTAAAATTAATAATCAAAATAAAATAAAAACTTAGCGGCGGTGTTATCAAAAACAAGAAAGAACTAGGGGAGGAAGAGAATAGTAACGAGATTATACAGCCAGTTGAAGGGTCCGCGTGGCGAATTTTAAATATGTCAGTGAGAGCAACACAGTCATCCCATTTGGGGCGAGGGTACCATATTTTTAAATGAGTCAATTCTCCAGAATGACTCTGCCGTGTGTGTTTGTGCGGGAGATAATGGTGGTGACAGAGGGTTCATCGATCCCCATATGGTCGTGTCCAATGCAATGGCGGGTGACAGGAAAACGTTTGTCTTGCATAATTAATCATAATTGGCTACAAGGAACGACATGAAAGTAGCCTCCACGTGTCTCCAATGTATGTGGCAGAAAAACGTTTGCACATAATTGTATACCACATTGCAACTAGTACACGGAAAGACATACCTTTAGTGGCGTAGACATGATGGTGAGATAAGTGTGGTGTGTGCCGCTAAGTAACACCGAAGAGACACTGAAGATTTCAACGCATTCTTCGATTCTCAGACACTACACACTGACCAATATATATATTTCTTCTATTCCTCAGAGGGACGGAGTAGGGGATTTTGTTTCCATGCAGTAAGGATTTCTCCAGCACGCATGCGCTTCTTGATGTACTATAAGACGCACATGTTCACCCACAGTCACCCACAACATTTCGCTTCATACATCAGTTTCATTATGCTCTCAGCAACCATTTATCATTTAAATCAAAAATAAGTTTTAATGCATGAATAATTTTTTTTAAAAATAATACAAAATATTATTTTGATAATTTAATTTTTTTAATAAGGAATTAAAAAATACAATTTTATTTGTAAAAAACAATTTCTGAAGAACTATTTCCACATTAATGTAAATAAAACTGAAGTAAAACATTTATCAAAATGAATTAGAGAAAGAAATATAGTGTACCGTGAAGACTTTTTAAAATTGTTTCCTCAATGGGCAATGCTTCAACTTTTTTGCTGATATCTAGAATTTTATAAGTGCTGAAATATTTTTAATAAAAAGAAAAGAAAGCGTGTTAAATGAATGACAAAAGGATGAATGAAAAATTACTTATCTAAAAAATTTGCTGAATTTTGTCATTTGAAAGGATTAAATAATGTCTGATGTACTAGCGACACAATACTGTGCATAAACAAGGACTACCACAAAAATATCTGACACCAAGTGGTTGAAAATTGTATTTTTTAACAGATCAGTTATTTAAAAAAGGCAATTCAATCGATCTTGAAAGGGATTTGACTTTTTCAAAAACGGAATTTAATTACTTAGATTTGCTTAATTAAAGGCAAAAAATGTTTGATAAAAAGGATGTTCATTTAAAAATTTTAAGTTTTATAGCTCAAAAGTCATGGCAAAAATCTCATTAAAATAATTAGCTGAAAAAATTACCCACCTTGAACAATCCAGATCATCCTCATCCACAAATCCACCGGTGCCCTACAGAGATTTAAAAAAATACTCTCTGTTCATGTTTACTGAATTCATTTATTGGAAATTACATGAAATGTTACAATTTTCATCATCTTTTTTCCGTAAAAAAAAAGGTTTAATAGGACCGATATTTTTATAACCATAATTTTATAGGACTACAATTTAAAATGGCCAAAACATGATAGGACCAAAATATGATAGGGCCAACTTTTGTTAGACCGATATTAGATGGGACCTAAATTTGATATGAACAAAGTTTGATGTAACCAAAATTTAATAAGACCAACATATAATTTTGTGTACAAAATTTTATAGGACCAAAATTTAATAGGACCAAAATTTGATAGGACCAAAATTTAATAGGACCAAAACTTGATAGGAACAATATGTGATAGAACAAACATTTTATAGACCAATATATGATAATACAAAAATTTTGTATGACCAAAATAGTCAAGAAAACAAAGAATCGTTTAGTATTATTCGGTTTTAATACTTTTTAGAAACTTTGCTAAGTATTACTGAAACGGTATGTGACTTAAGCATTAAAACCTAATCTACAATTCCAACAGAGAGGTAATAATTGTGAAGGTATAATAGTCATGTATTCAGTTATGTCAAGTAAATAATTTTTAAAAAAGTAACAAAACTCATAAATTTAACCACTCTTCAATTATAAGAATCAACCATTTTCCAAGTCATGTGGAACAATCTCTTAGTCTATTTGACGAATCACTAAATCTATTTGAACAATATCTAAGTCTAGTTGAACAATCTCTAAGTTTCTTAGAACAATCTCTAAGTTAATTTGAACATGCACTTAGTATAGTTGAACAGCATCCTGACCTTGAGATAAATGACTGGACCAGACTTAATCTCCCTTGCATTACAAAGCAGCAAACAATCCAAGTATTCTGAAATAAATGGCTATAAGTTAAAACTACCATAAAACAGAAGCGTAACTAGGGTTGGCGTCACCCAGTGCGGGTGCTCAGGGTATCATCCCATCACGACTTACCCCACAGACCTTCTCCGAGTCTGCCAGTGCCAAATTAGAGATAGATACATTTTTTTTGTTCCCCTTTGTGATGGTTTCACCCAGCTTGGTGTGCACCCAACGTACTCCCTAGTGCTCCTCTGCCATCAAGCATAACACGTTTACTCACACACACACACATTTTATGGTTTGCATATATATTGTAAATTTTTTTGTTCATTTCTTGATTCATATATATTTTATTTTTTTTTAAGAAAATCAAGAACTCTCTCTAAAAAATTTTGAGTTCTAACGTTTTTTTTTAAAAAACAATTACACTTTCTTTATGTCTAGCTGTAAAATATTGTAATGTGTTTTTAAATTTCTATTTGTAAACAAGTATAATTTGTGTTCATTGCAGTTACCCTGTTGCATCCTGATCTGTAGCAAACCTATTTTTTTTTGTTAAGGAAAAGTAATCTTTGCTCCATAAATATTTGCCCTTGCACTTTTGCTTGAATTGCATGTTTTGTGATTTATATTAAGTTGTTTTCTATCGAATTATCCCAGATTTATCTTTACCTTCAAAGAACGTGTTATGACGGAAAAATGTTTAATCTAGATTATGCAAACGCGATTATATTTCTTTCTTTTTTATATTGATTTTGCTGGCTATTTAATTTTTAGTATTCAGATCAATATTATCAAATGAAATCCATGTGAATTTCCATTTGCCATTATTAAGGGTATTCGACACTGAGAAATCTACGAAATATGATACAGCTATTTCTTGCTTAAAAGTCCGAAATGGTATGATGATGTTTTTACTTTTTGGGTCAGAGTTTAATGTGCGTTGCCATGGTGACAGAAATAAATAATAGTCCAATCCCTCGATAAAGTGTTGTTTAACGTCATGCTCAGTAGCTGCATCTTCCTGTTAAGAATAAAAGAAGAAGAAAATAGTTGTTTGGGGGTGGGTGCGGCTCCATCTCAATGTAACACAAATCTGTCAATTTATTAGGATTCGTTGTTATTCTATAAATCACAAAACGTTTGCGCCAAGCCTTCGTGAATTTTCCATCTATAGATGTTAGATTTTTTTTATAAACATATTCCTGATCGGTGCGCATTATATTAAACATGTTTTACGACACAACTACAAATTTGTATTTTTGGATGGTCTTGCGCTGCGTATTATAATGAACATTCTTTTAGTTACGACTCATACAATAAAGGATTTATAGTGAAAAACTTGGTTTTTTACGTTTTTTAAAAATTAAATCCTTTATATTAACTCGTGGTGTCTGCTTGCACCCTTGATTGCTTGCTTGCTTGTCGCCAAAATTTTTGATAAATTTTTAACCCACTTGCTCGTAAGCTAGCAAGCTGAAATTTTGCAGGCAGTTTCGTACCGGAAATAAAAACAATGTATCAAAATTTCGGATCGATCGCATGTACCGTAATTAAATTATTGATTTTTTAGATTATTTTATTTATTCCTATGTATAAAGCTATTTTTTGAGTCAGAGCATCGCGGTGCGTATTATATTGAACAACCTTTCTGTCGCGCAATAAGGTGCGTATTTTATTGAGAATACTGTTTATAACATATTCCTGATCGGTGCTCATTATATTAAACATGTTTACGACACAAAAAATCATTTTGTATTTTTGGATTGTCTTGCGCCGTGTATTATAATGATCATTCTTTTAGTTACGTCTCCTACATAAAGGATTTATAGTAAAAAACTTGGTTTTTTACGGATTTTTTAAATTAAATCCTTTATATTAACTCGTGGTGTCTGCACCCTTAATTGCTTGATTGCTTGTCGCCAAAACTTTTGATCGATTTTTAACCCACCTGCTCGTAAGCTAGCGAGCTGAAATTTTGCTGGCAGTTTCGTACCGATAATAAAAACAATGTATCAAAATTTCAGATCGATCGCATTTACCGTAATTAAATTATTGATATTTTAGATTATTTTATTTATTCCTATGCATCATGCTATTTTTTAGGCTAGAGCGTCGCGGTGCGTATTATATTGAACAAACTTTCTGTCGCGCAATAAGGTGCGTATTTTATTGACAACGACTTTTATAAACATATTCCTGATCGGTGCGCATTATATTAAACATGTTTTACGACACAACTGCAATTTTGTATTTCTGGATGGTCTGGCGCTGCGTATTATAATGAACATTCTTTTAGTTACGTCTCGAACATAAAGGATTTATAGTGAAAAACTTAGTTTTTTACGTTCTTTTTATTATATCCTTTATATTAACTCGTGGTGACTGTTTGTTTGAGCCTTTGCTTGCTTGTTTGCTTGTCGCCAAAACTTTGGATCGATTTTTAACCAACTTCCTAGTAAGCTAGCCAGCTGAATTTTTGCAGGCAGACTTGTGCCGATAATAAAAATGATGTATCAAAATTTCTGAGCGATCGAATATACTGTATTTAAATTAGTGAATTTTGAGATTATCTCTATTTGTCTTTATATAGCATGTTAATTTTTGTGCAAGAGTGTCGCGGTGCGTATTATATTGAACGACCTTCTCAATACTTTGCTATTGCGCTATGCGGTGCGTATTATTTTTAAGATATTTTTTTTAATTAAGCTCCCGATCTGTAAATGTAAATGCTATTAACTGTTAATCTGTCTCACGGTGCGCATTTTTTAAATATGTTTTTATAAACGTTTTCCCGTTAACAAATCAAGCTGAATTTTAGCAGGCAGACTGAAGAAGTTTTTTTACTATAAATCCTTTATCTAATATATAAAGTTCAGTTGTTTGTATCTTTGTTTCTATGTTTCACTTTTCAACTTTCTGTTCGTTACACAGCCATGGAAAAATCAAATGACGGACGGGGGCCAAATTTTGCAGGATGGTTCCTTTACCCTGGAGATGGTTTTAAGATAGATTTTGTAATTGTCCCTTTTGCCCGAATGCCGTCAATTAAATAATCAGAAATGCAGAGACAAAGAATGAAAAATTTAACCTCATTTCTGTATTGAACAACTTTACGTGGATGTTTAACTTCCGTTCAAAGCGAGTTATTTTTCATGAAGTTTTTTTCTTCCCAATACTTTATTTTCAGCGTTGCGAATTCAAAAAATGTTATATTGTCTAATTATGGTGCGCACATTTTCGTGTACGCTTCTTAATTTGAGCTGTGCAGTACAAAGAATTGTCATTTACTTTACTGTTACTTTCTAAATATTATAGACACGAAAACATATTTAATTACAACTGCCACACGATGCATTAGATTTAATTGTTTACACGTTTAAATTTAATTGCGAATTTGTTTTAATTATTTTCAGTTCCATAACTCAATATTTAATAAAAACCTGTTTATGTAATAATTGTGTCTTTATTTTTTTGAAGGCTTCATTTTTAGCGGTGCACGTTCTAAAATATTTTATCGCCTGATTGCTGTGCGCACATTTTCGTGTACGCATCTTAAATTTAGCTGTGTCCTATTAATATAACATTTTTATTTTGTTTGTCTTTTACATAAGCTATTGTCTTTTACATAAGTTATACACTTATAAAATTTAAACTTACGCTACCGGACCTATTAACATAGTAGATTAAACTAAATAAAGTGATCCTGAAAACGCTTAATTATTTTGTATTGCGAATTGAATTTGTTATGTTCATTCCTTTGTAGTTGGATTAACATAGGTCATTTTTAAAATCAATTATTGTTATTGCTTAACATTCATTTTTAACAGACATTTGATTTGTTTTTGTTTTGTTTTTTTAAACGTGGAATATAATTTCTTTATTTTTTAGAAACAAAATCTGTTGTTGGCCAATGAAAGTGACTCAAAAAAGAATTTCCTTCCTTTATGATATTATACCAATTGCATACAGCAGTAAATTTTAATAGTTAATGTTGACAAAAATATATAACAATTCAAATATTATTTCCATGTTAGAACAACTATAAATAGATTACAAAAGTAGAGTTATTTTTGGTTCAGTTGTTATGAGCAGACTTTTTATTAAGCCAGAATATTTCTATAACCATTTATTATTATTGTCTAAATACGGTGCGCACATTTTCTTGAATTCTTTTTAATACGACTGCTGTAGTTTCTTTCAAGTATTTTAGAAAGTACATTTCATATATAACATTTATAATTTAGTTTATTGGCGCTATAGGTTAAATAGATTTTGCCTTTGAGGTGGGTAATGCCATATTATTTTCATCTCATAGACGCTGATGCAAATATTGTATGAATAACAATTGTGTTACGATGCAGTGTCGTAAGTATATATGAGCTTTTTTAGTGACGACAGTGGTGGAGATCTTTTGGAAAAATGTCAACAAAGCAGTTGCCTTTTTTTAATGGATACAAACAAACACAAAAACATCAACTGAGATTTATATATTAGATATGCGTTTAAATTATTTTATTTCAATGTTTTCACGATGCATTGGATTAATATTTTACATCTTGAATGAAAATGCGATTTTTAAAAATATAATTCATAACTCGACATTTAATTAAAAAACCATAGATGTGGCGAGTTTATTTTATCTGGAAAGCGATGGTCTATGTCAAATAAACTTACACTCTAAAAAAGTTATATACACATATATAGACTATACATTATAAACTTTCGCTACCGAACGTATTAACAGAAGTTGACTAAATTTAATAAAGTGATCATGAAAACGCTTAATTAATATGAATTGCGAATTGAACAACTTATGTTCATTTCTTTGTAGTCAGAATAACATAGGTCATTTCTAAAGTTGCTTTTTAATCATTTTTCAGATGTACTTACGAACACACGGTTGAATCTTTTTTTTAATGTGGATATATATTTTTTTTTCAGAAACAAAATCTGGTGTGTGTGTGTATTGAATATAATTTACAAAATATGATGCCTTATCAGAAATAGGGAACAAAAAAATTCCTTTTTGAAATTATACACATTGCATAAAAACCGTAAATATAAATCGTAAAATTTAGAGACATCAATTTTCTTTAATATTATTTCCCTGTCACAACAACTATGAATACGCCAAACGGAAGAGTTATTTTGGTCCAGTACATTTACGTTACAACAAGACTTTATTTTATGTGGCCAGCTTTCTATAATCTTTTATTGTCTAAATATGGTGTGCAAAATTCTCTTGATAATCATTTTAATACGACGGTTTAAAAAAAAGTAATTTAAAAAGTACAATTCTAATTTTGTTTATTGGCGCTATGAGTTATGTAGCCTTTGCCTTTTTAAGGGATAGTGCCATATGTTCTTTATCTCAAAGACGCGGTTACAAATATTGTATTAATTACAATTGTGTTACGATGCAGTGTCGTAAGTATATATGAGCTTTTTTAGTGACGACAGTGGTGGAGATCTTTTGGAAAAATGTCAACAAAGCAGTTGCCTTTTTTTAATGGATACAAACAAACACAAAAACATCAACTGAGATTTATATATTAGATATGCGTTTAAATTATTTTATTTCAATGATTTCACGATGCATTGGATTAATATTTTTTGTACTGTATACAAGACCGCTACTTCTACTGCTTGAAAAGCATTCAGTTAAAAGCCAATCATTTGCAGATGATACTCAACTATATACTCACACTGATCCCTCTAATATGGACTCCGGTGTCCAATTGTTGCAGGAGTGCATTGGTGAAGTGAAGTCTTGGATGACGTTAAGCAAACTCAAGCTGAATGATGACAAGACTGAAGCACTTCTATTTTGCAACAATAAATCACGCAGTACTTTGTCTCTTCCGAAGTCAATTCACGTAGCCAGTTCGGATATTCTGTTCACAACATCGACTAGGAATCTTGGCTACATTATTTCTGACAACATGTCTATTAACAACTTCATCAATCACATCTGTCGCTCTGCCTACACTGCCATTCGTCAGATCAGCTCAATCCGTCATTACTTAACAGTTAGTGCCACAAAAACACTAGTCTGTGCTCTTGTACTGGCTCGTATGGATTACTGCAATTCTCTTCTGTCAGGTGTGCCAAAACAATGCATTGAAAGACTACAGAAAGTTCAAAATTCAGCTGCCAGACTGGTGCTCAAGGCAAAAAAACATGACCATGTTACTCCACTTCTTCGCTCACTTCATTGGCTGCCTATACAAGCCCGTATTGATTACAAACTGGCCGTTCTCTGTCACAATTTCTTTTCGGACTCATGCCCATCGTATCTTACTGAACTTTTGTCGGTCTACTCACCCACTCGCAAGCTAAGATCTTCTGCAGACACACGCGTTCTCTCTGTTCCTACGACACGCACCAAAACGTTTGGTGAAAGGTCGTTCTCTTTTTGTGCAGCCAAACAATGGAATTCTCTACCATTACACATACGTGGTATTCAAACAACCAAGTCCTTCAAGACTGCACTTAAGACACATCTTTTCAAAATTTATTTTTAAAATTGATGAAACAACATTTCTTGTAAATGATTAACGTAGCTTATGTATAATGTATTGTAATTGTGTGTGTTTGTTGTGATATGAATGTTTAATTTAATACTTATAAGTATGTTATTTCTTTCATGTAAAGCGCTGTGAGCCCAGTTCCTTACTGGGATACAACGCTATATAAATAATCAATTTATTATTATTATTATTATTTTACATCTTGAATGAAAATGCGATTTTTAAAAATATAATTCATAACTCGACATTTAATTAAAAAACCATAAATGTGGCGAGTTTATTTTATCTGGAAAGCGATGGTCTATGTCAAATAAACTTACACTCTAAAAAAGTTATATACACATATATACACTATATATTATAAACTTTCGCTACCGAACGTATTAACAGAAGTTGACTAAATTTAATAAAGTGATCATGAAAACGCTTAATTAATATGAATTGCGAATTGAACAACTTATGTTCATTTCTTTGTAGTCGGAATAACATAGGTAATTTCTAAAGTTGCTTTTTAATCATTTTTCAGATGTACTTACGAACACACGGTTGAATCTTTTTTTTAATGTGGATATATATTTTTTTTTCAGAAACAAAATCTGGTGTGTGTGTGTATTGAATATAATTTACAAAACATGATGCCTTATCAGAAATAGGGAACAAAAAAATTCCTGTTTGAAATTATACACATTGCATTAAAACCGTAAATATAAATCGTAAAATTTAGAGACATCAATTTTCTTTAATATTATTTCCCTGTCACAACAACTATGAATACGCCAAACGGAAGAGTTATTTTGGTCCAGTACATTTACGTTACAACAAGACTTTATTTTATGTGGCCAGCTTTCTATAATCTTTTATTGTCTAAATATGGTGTGCAAAATTCTCTTGATAATCATTTTAATACGACGGTTTAAAAAAAAAGTAATTTAAAAAGTACAATTCTAATTTTGTTTATTGGCGCTATGAGTTATGTAGCCTTTGCCTTTTTAAGGGATAGTGCCATATGTTCTTTATCTCAAAGACGCGGTTACAAATATTGTATTAATTACAATTGTGTTACTATGCAGTGTCGTAATTATATATGAAATTTTTGAGTGACGAGGGGGGGGGGTAGAGCTCTTTCGAAAAACCTATCAGTTATGTTTATTTAGTACAAGTGGGAATGAAATAGTAAATATAGTTATTATGGTTGACAAGATTCATTATTTAAAAAATCATATATGTTTTAAATAGTAAGGTAATGTCAAAAGCGCTGCATTAGGTGAAAACAACTCACGCGGTAAAATGGTAAAAATTAAATGATTGTGTCTGGTTTTTTTTTCTCTCTTTTTTTTCTTAAATATATTCAATTATTTTTTTCCCTTAAAATGGAATATCTCTGTTTCCTATAAGATTTTAACTAATAGATGAATCAGAATTATAACTTGGCAAATAAAAATTGTAATAACCAGCAACTAATACTGGGAAAAAGGTTTAGCACACTCCCACTACAATGTGCGGGTATATTTCTAGTACTTTATATATTTGATATATAACTAAAATTTTGCCTTTTTTTATTGTCGTGCGATGCGTGTTATAATGAACAATCTTTTAGTTATGTCTCGTTTATAAATGATTTGTAGTTAAAAACTTGTTTTTTTATTTATGAATTATAAAACGTGTTTAAAATTCCATTTTTAAAAAGAAAATGTTACGCACGTAACACACGTGCGTGAGTTGCACGATTACAAGAACTAGGTTTAGGTTATTTATAGTAGAGTAATTATATATTTTAATAGCACAGAATAATTAATAATAACCCTTTTTCGGACCATGACGGCCTTCGGCGCAAGTGAAGTAGCGTTCACAAGTTTAATTCAGCCACCACTAACGAGCAAGGGATTGTGTGGCTAGCACAATGCCCCGGAGCCTTGTCAGCACCTAGGCTCGAACTAACACAGAATATGAACTAATAAAAGGAGTTGTACGCACCTTTTTCAACGAGAAGACTGCTATGACAGGTATTTTTTTAAGCTCTTTCTGTTTGGCGTGCTTTAATGCACTGCCCAGGGTCTCCATGAAGGAAACGTTCTCTGTCAGGTCTCCCTCTATGATCACCCATGTTTCTGGAAGATGTAAAGAAATAGTTTTACAGCCGCTCCACATTCTACAGCATGTTCGGTTTTCTACTCGATAGTCTGTTCTACACGTCTTCCACTGAGCTCAAACGGTCAAGTAAATGCAAAAATATTTTCGTTCATTTCTGGTCCGCAGTTCGCACATTGGTAGTCCACAGACCAGCACCAGCCCGCAGAACAAGAATCTTAAAGTTGCTATTTTAAAATTGAAGGTTTTTACTAATGAAAGATTATTTGCATGTCTCCCCCAGAACTTACCGCTGTGTTTATGGCCACTCTGAAAATCTAACCACATAAAGAACTTACCGCTGTGTATGGCCACTTTGAATAGCCTGTTCAGAAATTCCCTGGTCAAAAACAAAGTTCTGTTGGAGACGTTCTTTTCCAGTGATCCCATTAACCTTAAAATAAGCTGATGTGAAAAAAGTATGAAAAAAAAACAACATTTTCTTTCGCGACCTTGGCTTTTCATTAGTCACGTGATCTATTTGAACCTCAAAGTTAACGAAACTAACAGAGCAAAATCAGGTAAATTTAATAACAAAGCGAAATTAGACAAGTCTGCTAACAAAGCATATCAGGTATATTTATCAACAAAATCGTAATCAGGTAAATTTACAAAGTAAAATCAGGTAAATCTACTAACAAAGCATAAAGGTAAATACATTAAAATATAAGTTAAGAATTGAACCTTTGGAATGGGGAGTTGCCATCTATGCCCTATAAACTCGACCGGCACCTCCTTCCTGAAATCCCTCTTTGGTGTGTACGTTGTTCTGTTGTCACCATCGTAGGTGAAGCCCACGGCGGCCCAGGTCTGGAAGATAAAATTTGTGACACGTACCAAAGACTCAAACACTTTGTTGGGCAGAAGTTTGCTTCTTAATTAAACTATAGTTCAAGCTGGTATAGCGGGCATTTTTCTTCTACTCGTCATACATTGGCCACGATAAATAATAATAATAATTTGATAGTTTATATAGCGCAGAGCCGCAGCAAACAATTGGACTCACAGCGCTTAACATACAAATAGTAACACACGATATTCTGATCATTATGGCTTTTTAGGTTTCCCCAATTGATAGTAAGTACCCACCATAGATGTGTTCTATGGCGGATTAAGGGGGGGGGCTGAACGGGATAAAGCCAGGGGCCCCCAAATTTAGTATATATTATAAGACAGATGGACAAATGTTTGCATGAATTCCTGAAAATATAATAAATTAAATAAATTAATTTTTAAAAAAATGATTTTATAGGCTCACTAAGAGAAAATATTAAGGATTATTGTTTATATATTTAAGCTTCACCTTTTACATCAGGCTCATGTGGTCTTGAGGTAGAAAGTCGCCCTGCTGTGCAAGCGGTCACGCGAACGATTCCTGGTGTGTGCACAATTTTTTTTTAAATTGTATTTTTACACTCAATATTAGGATACCGGCAAACAGTTATTTCTTCATATCTCATTTTTTCATGAATAATCTTTGACTGGGAAGGCCGATCCCGTAGTACATACAAACTATGTTAAAGGAACCGATGAACTATTTAATTACAAGTTACAGTCTTATATTAGCTGCTAGCAATCATTTTATTTAAAGGGACTCTGGCTGGATAGGGCCCCAGTTTGAATTGCAGACAGGGGCTCCGTGCAGTCTTAATCCGCCCCTGGCTGTGTGGACCCCAGGGCACCCTGAAGAACAAAGAAGGGGTCCAAGCATGCACCAAGACGCGAACGCGGGTCTTTGGAACGCACTGCCACTCACGTTTTTGTAAAGTAAATTCCCCTTAAAGGTTGGCTCAGAAATCAGGTTTATTGTCTGTTAATTCATTTCTATAAGTTGAGTAGGGACAATTCAAAAGTTAACTTAATAACGTAGACTTTAAATTAGATCTTTACTTCGACTATTTTTTTTCAATAGACGCAATTGTCATCCAATTCATGTTAAGTTCAAAAATTGATGTAAGATTTACAATGTAATTCTGCCACTTCCTCTCCTACAATAAAACCTTTTTTATTTTCCATGGGCGTATCCAATACAAGGTTTAAGTTAATCACTAACACATGTTAAGGTCCTTAAAACGTTAACTTCCGATCCCCAAAACATTGTTCCTCCCCCCACCACCACCATATTCAGGAAATGGCAGCTACAACTAAACTATCCAAACAAACCTTTGACATGTACCACACCAAAACTAAATAAAAACATCGCGGCCTGCACCTTGAAAGTTACAAAATATCTAAAACCTATGCCCATCGGCGGTGCTCAAATTGTATCACGCTGGTGTATATCCTTTTCTCTAAATGCTAAAATAAAAAAAACCGACAAGACGGCCCTGGACAAATCTGACCACGACAAGTGGGCCCCGACATAAAGGCCCCGGTCAAAACGGCCCTGGACTAATAGATGGAGTAATAGTCAAAAATACAATCAAATATTATATTAGTATTTTTACTCACCGATTCAGTGTCAGGTTTAGTTCACAAGAAACAATAATAACAACATCACAAGAAAGAATTTAATAACAGTTACTCGATATGGTACTTATTCACGGTTGTTTGTTGAGAAGAAATAATATAACAACATCACAAAAAATAATTTTACAATTTTAAAACTTTTTTATAAGTGAAAAACTAGACAAAGTTTTAAATGCAAAAAAAATGTAAATTTTGTGTTAAATTTTTTTTAAAAATTGGGGCAGTTTTGTCGGGAGCCGTTTTGACGGGTCACGATGAAAACGATGGTGTGTTTCAAGTAATTTTGTTCATAAAACGGCTGCAATATGTGAATGTTACTTAAAAAATATGCCTTCATTTGTTAAATGAAGTAGAAATTATAAATTATTCACATTTTTAAATTATTTACACTTTGCCAATATTTTCTGTTTAAAACTTTATTGATAATTTTTCAATTCTTCTAGTTGTAGAATAACTTTTTTAAATCCCTTATATTAACTTTGATATCTTGTCATCATCTCTGTCATGATCTCTTCGTACGTCGGGTGGAAAAACAAAAGTAAAAAATGACCCACTTTCCGTGATGCCATCGAGCTGAATTTAGCACATAGACTTGTGTCACCTAACAATGCATCATATAAAAATTTCAGATCGATCGAGCGTACCAAAATTAAATTAATGCATTTTTAATTTATCTCTATACGACATATGTAATTCAATGTCACTGTTTGATATTGTTTTTGTTCCACGTGCCAGTTCTGTCCGCACGTTGACGCCACATCGTCGATGTACCGGCGTGCTTTTGTTTACATTTTACGTGTCACGCTGAGCTCGGTCCAGCGATCGGTAACCAGACCTTTCCCCTCTCCCAACCCCCATCCACGGGTTATAAAGCAAAGGGGAGTTAAGACAGATTCAGTCTGTAAATGTTTGTCGAGTTTGAACATAATCAATAATGTTAGTTATGTCTCATATATAAGAGATTTATAGTCAAAAACTTTGTTTTTCACGGGTTTGTTGTATTTCTAAAATATCTTCTTTAGCCTTGAGCCGAAACAGATATTGAATTACAAACATGAACCTTCGTAACATTGGGGTGAATTATAAACAGCAATGTCATATGCATAATTTAATAATGTGCATTGAATGACTTCATAGCTATTACCTTAAGTAAAAAAGTGTAGATTAACTTGATAGATTGAAGAGTTTACCGAGACATCGCAATACGTCATTACAACATAAGACTCGCAAGGATCTGGAAAAAAAGGAACTAGAAACCCTGTTGTTTTATTTTTGCCCCTTATCTGTATAACGTTATGACGTTACCTTGTGGTCCCTTCCAACTTGTGTATCCACTTCTTTAGTCTTGCTCCAGATAACGTCATCTATCAGTTCAGTAGAAAGGCTACCGGTTTTGATGCTGAACACGGAAACATAAGGTCAAGCTCATTTATTTACACGTTACGATGGAACGTAATTATGGGCACTTACACTTGAGCCCTTATGCCCCATTAACGATGGAATATATTGTTGACTTCGTATATGAAATATTTTTTCACGCCCCAGAGTTATATTGTTATTGCCCCCTTCACTCTTACCTTGTATAATTTATTTTATCAATATATATACATTACTCTACATTACTCTACATTACTCTACAATATCACAAAAAATTTATAAATACTTCTTTTAAAACTGATTTCCTTATAAAACGTTTCAAATAAAAAGCACGACTCATATAGCTTAATACACAATTTGTTGAACTTACCTCATTATGAGGTAATTTAAAAAGCCCTCAAATTAACAGTAAATTAAAAATATTCTTGCACAACGAAGAGAACCTTTATGGTTTCAAACAATTCATCAGTGTCACATGATGTCATATACCAATGACTCGAGTACCTGTTAAATGCTCTGTTAAGAGTTAGAGAGCCCTTTTTATACAAAAACCTTAAGGTCACGCTTCATCGAGACTGACACTGAGGTCAAGGGCTTGTTGATTAATGTAGAAATCGCTCATAGGACGACTCAACGTTGTAAGTTTTGAAGGATTTGACTGTTCAAACAATGTGTTCAAACTTTTCCACACCGTGGACAACTACATTTTTGTGTGAGACCTTCTGTTTTACTTTTTTTTAAAAATATTTTGACTTACATAGCTTATTTGATATTTAGTTGGAGCACATTGCTCTAGACTCTAGAACGTGTTCACCCATGCGTGCAGGACGCGGGTTTTGAGTGTGGTGATCTAGGAGTCTAAAAGAATATAAGGTCAAAGCTCTACGCCAGTTTGTCTTGATTTTTTTTTAATTAGTTGAAGTGCTGTGATAACTGTAAGCATACCAAGGAAGAAGGTAATACAACAGATTAAATGTTTCTGACGCATTGTATTTGTCATAAAAATATGAAAACAATCTTTCACTTACATGGTTTTAAAAAATAAGAGTACTGTTAAAACATAAAGAATTTTTGGTCTTATTTCTTTGTTGTGGTGGTTTTGGGTAAATGTTTTGGCTGAGGTATGCGATCTAGTAGTACTAATAGGCAAGCGTCAAAAAATTCATAGATGCGTATGTAGCCTCCAATCTTCTGTATGTCAAGAAAAAATTTGAAATTTATATATATATATATATATATATATTAGAGCTGCGGAAATTAACGATTAATTTCTTGATTAATCGTTAAATTTTTTATCGATTAAAATTATTTTAATCGATAAAAATTCGATTAAAATTAAAGAAAGTATTTATACTATTTTAAACGTTTTAATTAATAAATAATTAATTATTAATAAGTAATTCTAATTTATTAATTTTTTACGTAAAAACGTCTCCCACGTAATATTATAATTTATTTTATTAATTAATGTGGACCGGCAGACGTCAACTAAAAAATGGCTGAAAGCATCAGCGCAGTTAATTTAAACATATAACGGGAAAGTTGAGCAAAAATGTTGTTCTTAAGCTAACTGCGGATGGCAAAGTCGAAGTTGTTGAAAAAGTTTACTGTGATAACTGCCATAAACAATTATCTTTTAAAGGATCAAATACATCGCTGACATACCACCTTCAGCACAAACATCCGATCAAGTATCAACGCATTGTCATAAAATTTAGTTCAAAATATTCTTAATTTTCAATGTCTGTGAGACAGGGGAAATAACTCAATAAAATATTATAAAAAGGCAAGTACCTGTTTTGGCTACTTCCCTTGAAATGTTCAGTTTTATGACATCATAAATTTCTATTTTTGGCTAAAAATCGAAATTAACGATTAATTAATTAAAAGATGAACGGACTTATTAAGGGGTAGGACGCCAATGTCGGTTGCCGTATTCAACGTTGCAACGGTCTTTGTGACTTATGAACCAATTTTCAAGAACATTGGTACGCGGGTTTCCAAAGATACCACAATCTATTTTCAACGCTGCAAATTATTTGCTTTTTTCTGGTTAAATTTTTTATCTGCTATCTCAACAATTATTTTCGAGGTAACCAAATGGACATAATAGGTACATTTATTAAAAAAATGAATTTTCTTTGAAGAGTAAACTCTCAGTAAAAACTGTAGTTATTACAACCCGGCGCGAAGACAGAGACATAACAATTGCATTTTTAAAAAAATAAAATAGAAATGGTTACATAAAAATTGAATTAAAAATGGATATTTATATCATGCTTCTAATCCAATGCACTAAAAAGGACACAATAAATTATTGGCACATTACGTTTTTGTTTAAATTTATTATTCCTCACATAAATAAAAGCGTAGGCACATAGAATATTGTTTGTCAAGCTTAAAATCCTGCATGTTTTCAGAATTGTTCAGTGGAATTTCCTCTCCCTGGAGATATGTCATAATAGTAACCATTCATTTATTTTCCATTGTTCGTGTTGTTGTATTTGCTAACAGTTGTTAGGGGATCGACTGGTAATTTTTCAGGACAACAATTCAACCTTTGTTCCGTATGATCGACTTATATCTGTTTATTTAAACGACATATGATCGGCCATGCATGCATCTATTCACCATTCCTGAACATAGTCTCCTGCAAAAAGTAACTACAGGGGATCAATGCCTCAATCAACCATGAAGGGTTTTTTTTATTTGGAGCATACGTCACGCCCTCTCTTGTGGTAATTTTCCAAGTAAAGAGTCAATAATGAGATGAACACCCCCCCCCACCCCATAAAAAAAGAAGAAAAAAGCCAGATTGACCTGAACAGACATTTCTGTGACAGCCTTGATGTAAATAAAAAATTTAAGGGTCTTAATGCAATTTTCAGTTCTAAGCTTTTAATAAAATCTCTTATTCTGAACGTTTGAGCTTAGGTGTATAATGGTTTCTAATGCTCGGTGGAATAAAACTTTATGCGTAAAAGGTCATGCCACGCTTTCTTTGTAAAATTGTATTCGGGTGAATTAAGCGACAAGTACAAATGCCAGTGGTAATCAGGGTGGAATGAACTGTGCCGAGGGATGTAAATGTATAACATATAAACAGGGTATTAGTTAGCCTGACAGGACGTAACACTACAGCGAACGTTTCGGCAAAGAGCCTTCCTCAACGAATAAATAGTACACAAATAAAACGAAAATAAGGAAAGAATTTTAAAAAACTTAGCTGCGGTGAAATCCAATTAGTCCAGTAGAGATATAGTAAGGAGAGAATAGTAAAAGCATATATAGGAAAGGAGAGGATGGGTGTGGCCAATCAATCAGGTTGTCAGTGCAAACACCACATTCATCTCATATGGTGGTAGGGTCCCATACTCTTGGATTAGTCTATTCTCCAGACTGACCCTGCCGGGTGTGTTTGTACAAGAAACCATGGTGGTGACTGGTGACAGACATGTCATCGACGCCCATGTTGTCACGTCTATTGAAGTGTCGGGAGGCAGGACACTGTTTGTCTTGTTTAATGGCTCGAACATGCTCAGCGATAAGGCAAGAGAATAACCTCCCCGCCTCACCTATGTACTTCAAAGAACAGCGGTTACACACAATGGTGTATACCACATTGCGGCTGGTACAAAGAAAGCCATTCCTAATCTTCAATATCCACTTAGGGAAGACAATCTGGTCCGTCTGGGTGACAAAGGACATGTCTTACAGCGAGGATGGCCGCTTGGCTTAATGCCCAGATGGGAATACGGAATACAAAGACGGCTACGAACCAATAGATCTCGCAGATTTTCGTCCCTCCTGAATACAATGAGGGGTGGAGTGGAAAATATGTTGTTTGTATAAGGGTCAGCGAGGAGGATGGTGCGGTTTTTCATAAAGATTTCCTTAGCTCTGATGTTGTGGGAACCAATGTATGTGAGAACCAATTTGCTCCTCTCATTACTATCACTGATGCGTGATACAAAGGCGTCGGCACGAGTGAAGTTTTTAACTCGCTGAGGCGCAGATTGAAGTATAGATTCAGGGTTAGACCTTTGTCTAAAAAAACTCCACCATTTTCAACGCCTGTTCCAAAAAGTCCTCATTAGATTTAGATAGTCTACGGAGGCAAAGAAGTTGTGAAAAAGGGATAGATCCTTACAGGATTTGTAATGAGACGAAGGATAGAGTAGGTAAGAGTAGCTGTCCGTAGGTTTGAAGTAGGCCGATGTAAGGAGGCAGTTTTCCTGGAGAGCTACAGTAATTTCCAGGAAATTTACCCATAGTTCGGATATCATGTGAGTGAACTTAATGGAGGGGTGGAAAGAATCTACAAAATTGATGAATGTGTCATGTTCACTTCTCTCCATATGAGTAACCCCAATGTCTTCATCAATGTATCTCTTATAAAATTCGGGGAGGCGACCAGTGTATTCTTGTTCCACTCTGTGCTCGAAATGGCCCATGAACAAGCAAGCATAGCTTGGTCCCATTTTAGTCCCCATAGCAACCCCACTGATTGGGTCAAAGAACTGGCCATGAGCTCAAACGAGTTGAGGGCTAGGGCCAATTCCGCCAACGTAGTAAAGTATGTGTAGGTATATTGGGGTGAGGTTGTCTGCCCAAAAATTATTACACAGCCAGAAGGCCATCGTTGAGGGGAATAGATGTAAAGAGGAAATATACATCAAGGAGGAAAAAATAGTGTTTTTTGTCTGGATTTATGCTCAGGGAGTTAAATGTCCTTAAGGCATAGTTGGTGTCCTTAATGTACGTAGGAAAAGGATGCCACTATCGGTTGGAAGACACCGTCCAAGAATTCAGAAATGTGTTCTGTTGGACAAGAACATGCAGAGACAATTGGTCTACCAGGGTTACCATCCTTGTGAATTTTAGGAAGGAGATAAAAATATGGCTCACCCAGGTCACTTTCAAAAATGTGCATCCTAGACGCTGATTGAGGGAGAGCGCATTCGATTATCAACTCATCGGTGGTCTTTTTAACAGTAGGGTTGTTTTTTATGATTTGATCCGTGGTTCTCTTTTGCTATAACTGGCTGTCCTTTAGTTGTCTCTGAGCTTTTTTAATATACAACTCCTTATCCCATACAACGACGGCTCCGCCATTGTCGCCGGTTTGATGACAATGTCTTTACGGCTGCGCAATAGAGACAAGGCTTTCAACTCCACTTTAGAAAGGTTGCAATGACGGAGTCGAGGTAACAAAAGGTTTTTTATTTCGTTCTTGGTGCTTTTGATGCATAAGTCCATAGCATTGGATTGACCAGGCGGTGGTGTCCAAGTGGATTTCCTTTGTTTTTGGAATGGTAATAATTCATCATCGGAAAGCGTGTCGTTTTTTCCCGGCAAAATGGAACTGAAGTCTGAGAGCGCAGAGAAAACGTTGAGAATCGCTCTGTAGTTGAAAAAGGTCGCATGATGGTGTAAGAGGAATGAATTTAAGACCCTTAGATAGAAGAGATCATTCATTCTCTGAGAGAGGTATATCTGGGGGTATGCAAACGACTAAATTCTTGTTGGTGGTGGTCTGTTGAGGTATAATTTTAGGAGGTTTGAGGTTACCAAGCTTCTTCTTTTTGTGAGTTGATAGAAAAATATATAAATCCCGGTTGAGTTGGTGGATAATGACTCTAATAAAGTTAAGTGCCAGGTGGTTGTCGCTTAACTTGGATCTTATGCTTTATTCAAGTCTGTAGACCTGAGTGCTGAGATAAGCGATATACCGTTTGTGAGTGTATACCAGCAGACGCATACGTTGAAAAGCAACTACTTTCATCTCAAGTGATAGAAGTTTACATTTATCCTTAAAATTAAAAGAAGCGGATGCCGTGTTAAAATTGCTGGTAAAGCCTTTGGGTACTAATTGGAAGCGAATGCAATTATTAAGAAAGTTGAGATAACAGTGTATCTGGTTTTCTTAAACAGGTTTTGGCCAGATCTTTGCAATCGTTACCTAAGTCAGGTGTATGTAAACTGAACGCAGTTAAAATGAAGGAACTCAGTTGGTTCATAGTACTTTTGGTAGAAGGCATAGTGATCAAGTAAAAGGAAGTTCTTACGGAGAAGTGAGAGAAATAAAGAAAATAAAAAAACAAAGCGGTACATTTGAAATAAAAAAAACAAACAACAAGTAGCAGTTCAGAAGGTAAAAGTAAATAAAATAATGGGGATGAGACTGCAACAAGGCTTTTAAATTAGTAAATGTATAACATATAAACAGGGTAGTAGTTAGCCTGACAGAACGTAAGATTACAGCGAACGTTTCGGAAAAGAGCCTTCGTCAACGAACAAATAGTACACAAATAAAACGAAAATAACGAAAGAATTAAAAAAACTTAGCTGCGGTGAAATCCAATTAGTCCAGTAGAGATATAGTAAGGAGAGAATAGTAAAAGCTTATATAGGAAAGGAGAGGATGGGTGTGGCCAATCAATCAGGTTGTCAGTGCAAACACCACATTCATCCCATGTGGTGTTAGGGTCCCATACTCTTGGATTAGTCTATTCACCAGACTGATCCTGCCGGGTGTGTTTGTACAAGAAACCATGGCGGTGACAGACATGTAAGGGATGTAAATTGTTTGGGTGGGGGAGGCGTCAGATTACATTGTCATTGACTGACAACAAATAATATTAAATAAAATGCATTGCAAATCTTTAAGCAAGACAAACGGGAAGAATTCTTTGTGAGCCCGGATGATTACCGTCGCTATTCAGGGACCACTATTTAGAGGGCTTCTATGAAAGGGGCAACTATCTATGGGGGCGACTATCCATGGGGACACATTTTCAAGGGGGGATTATTAGGATAATTATCCAGGGGGCAACTATGCATGGGTATACTATTAATGAGTGAAACTATCTAAGTTGCTATAACGGGAACTATCGAGGGGGGAAATATCCGCAAGGGTAATTATCTTTCAAGGGGGCAACTATCCATGATGGATATGATCCAAAAGGAAAACAATCATTTTGGGGCCACTATCCACGAGGCAAACTATTCCGGGGGCAACTATCCAAAATAACTATTTAGATAACACTATTTAATAGCCATTATCCAGGGTATTTTATCACCACTATTTAGGGGCTAATATACATGGAGCTAAAATCTATATCGCCACAATATGTAGGCCACAATCTATATCGCCACAATATGTAGGCTACAATCTATATCGCCACAATATGTAGGCCACAATCTATATCGCCACAATATGTAGGCCACATTCCATGAGCTAATAAGCTTACTCGACACTTACAAATGATTTTTAAAAATATGGGATTCTCGGTCTTGGAGGTCATTAAGCTAAAATGATAATACTATTCTTTTAATCGTAAAGACCTAATTTTAAACAAAATCAATAGAACTATGGTCTATATGGTAAACAGTCGTGTCAGAGGTTCACAGTCTAAATAATTTGCAACAGAGTTAAAAATCCATCAATTTAGGATTAAGATAAATATAGCATGGGTTACAAATTAATTTTAAAAAATTCACATTTATGAATATTTTAATATCAATAAAAATTAACATTTAAAAGGGACGTGTTAAATTTATCACATCCGTTCAAATTCTAAATAGTTAGAACCATTCAATTGCCTTGATTTTGCTTGCTCCTTCATTGGGAATAAGAAACAGAATCCTAACAACTAGGCTTAGCTTGTCTTAAGAGTCTTGTCTTATCTCTACAGACGCTCCTTCTATATACAGAAGATTTTTGCGTCCACAGACCATGCCGAGTTGTTGGCAAGTTCACAGGTGACGGCTATGAGGGTTCCACGCTACTCCCAGTTGCCTTTACTTCCATTAGTAATGGCATGTACATATTAAGAGTTGGGTGGACTGAGGGTCACCCTTAGCCCCGGGACCAAATCCCTGCTTCACGGAAATTAAAAGCTGTGATCATCGGTAAGACAAATAACAATAATTGCACATTACAATTTTTAAATAAAAACCCGTAAAAAACCAAGTTTTTGACTATAAATCCTTTATGTACGAGACGTAACTAAAAGAATGTTCATAATAATACGCAGCGCAAGACCATCCAAAAATACAAATTGTAGTTATGTCTCGTAAAACGTGTTTAATATAATGCGCACCGATCAGGACTATGTTTATAAAAAACGTTGTCAATAAAATACGCACCTTATTGCGCGACATAAAGGTTGTTCAATATAATACGCACCGCAACACTCCATCTAAAAAATAACATGATACATAGAAATGAATAAAATAATCTAAAAATTCAATAATTTAATTACAGTGCATGTGATCGATCTGAAATTTTGATACTTCGTTTTTATCATCGGTACGAAACTGCCTGCAAAATGTCAGCTCGCTAGCTTACGAGGAAGTGGGTTACAAATTGATCTAAATATTTGGCGACAAGCAAGGGTTCAAGGGTGCAAGCAAGCAGACACCACGAGTTAATATAAAGGATTTAAAAATACAAGACGTTTTCTAGCTTAAGTCCCAAGAATAATTGTCAAATGTCGTTCACAAATGTTCGACTTAATATTTGCCTAAACATATGCACAGTTACTGGACGCGGACAGGAAAAATTGACATTTCATTCAGCAGAGCTTCAATCAGTGGGGTAACGAGAGAGGGGCAATTGCAGCAAATGCCCCAGGTGGCACTTTGTTAGGGGCGGCTAAATCCTCGTCGATAATTAGCTTTTAAAAATGAAAGAATTTAAAAAAGTGGAAAATTTTATAAAATAAATGGGCATTTTTCAAAAACTTGACATTTTCATGTCCCATGCATATAAAGTTTGATAACTTTTGAAGTGGAGCACATTTTTGAGGGGCTTGTATGGTTTTAAAGAGCATTCATTTCTGAATCTTAAAATGTATTATATTTCAAATTCAGTCATAGGTGTGTTTTTTATTGAATATTTAAAATGTGTATGTCTGAAAAAGACCATGTCGCCAACATAAAACCCATTCACAATTACATACATTTAAACAATTAAAATAGGCTAATTAGCGTTATCATTGTTTTGATATGTTCATATGTGTTTTAACATTATGTAACACCATACCAATGGGTATACAAAGTAAAAGTTTAGTTTTCATTGGCCGAAATATTCATTTCGCCAGTTTTAGATTCACTGGTGTAACAGCTTTATACTAGAGCATAATATGGGGATTGAAATTATTGGTAATAAAAACCATAGGGAATTTCTGAAAGTGACTACCACCTTTTCCACAATGGGGAACTTGGAAACTTGGAAACTTTTCTATGTGGCTCAGTGCAGACCGTTCAGCTGCAAAATGGTAAGTAAATAGGCATAACACTCACTGGTGTAACAGACCATTTTACCTAAAATTATACCTGAACAGCAGCAATAATGTACACAATTAATGTATTTAGTCATTCTACTTTCTGTGGAATTTTCAAAACAAGGAACTGGACATAAAGCTACATCACATTCTGCACACATGTATCTTGTTTCTTTTCTGACTTTTCTGACTGAAATAATATATCCCGTTCTCGTTGAGCTGATAATCGTTTGCGTGTCGCCATGGCTAAATAAATAGTAAAATCACAAAATGATAGTGTACCATCTTATATGGAATATGATACCTTGTAAATTAAGAGCTGAAATTATTCATGATTGGTAACTTTTTGCCACAAAAATTAGGAAAAGAAAATGTCTTATTGTATGTTATTCGATTGTAGATAAAACAAAATACACAAACATTGATGACGTATATCACAACAAATGAATGTACTGTGTACCATATTTGCAATGAATCAGAAATTGTAAAAAATATAAACAAAAAAGTTTGATTTTGGGTTTCTGGGGTTCTTTCAGCCCTCTTGGTATACTGCGCCCCCTGCCCATCAATATCAGCCCTCTTGGTATACTGCGTTCCCTGCCCATCAATATCAGCCCTCTTGGTATACTGCGCTCCCTGCCCATCAATATCAGCCCTCTTGGTATACTGCGCCCCCTGCCCATCAATATCAGCCCTCTTGGTATACTGCGCTCCCTGCCCATCAATATCAGCCCTCTTGGTATACAGCGCCCCCTGCCCATCAATATCAGCCCTCTTGGTATACAGCGCCCCCTACCCATCAATATCAGCCCTCTTGGTATACAGCGCCCCCTGCCCATCAATATCAGCCCTCTTGGTATACTGCGCCCCCTGCCCATCAATATTGCCAAAAGATTGCAGTTCTATAACGCCTAGTTGTGGTTCAATGCACTAGATGTTATTCAGTTTGGACGAGCTTACTCGAGGCCACCGCGCTACGGTAGTCTTTTTATTTATTTAGACGAGTTAACTCGGGGTGACCGTTTGTTGGACCCATTTAGCGCCCCGAGTTAACTCGGGATGAACGGTTTAGGGGTTAAACCATTTACACTTTGTTAATAATATAGTTATTACACTGTTATCTTTAGTGAATTTTTAAACAATATGTATCTAATAATGTTTTGTTTAATTCAAAATATTTTAAAATGCTTTGTTAATCATTTTTAATGTTAAAATGGTGTTGCTTACATTGAAATAAATATATTTGACTTATTTAGAGGTAGTAATAAAAAATCAATTCCAACAATGTATTATGTTGACAACTTCAGTTACAATACATACAACTAAAGATGCAAACTATTAATGACTCTTGTTGTCTAGGGTAATATTCATTAATGGCTCTAGCCCCCAAGATCAAATACAAATAATCTTTAACTACTATAACGAAGATATGTTAACTACATATAACTAACGACTCGTAACGCCTCTGTCCACAACATAGAGAAAATATTTATTTACATTAAATATATACATACAAAAATAAAATTATATTGATTACAAACTATGAATATCTTGACAATAATATTCAGCTACAAAACATATTAAAAAAAAGGTGCGTTGTGATCTCAACTTTACTTCTTAATTTCACACTAATGAACTGGTCCAGGTCCTTTCTCCTCTTCGGACACCTGGCTCCGCCTCCAAAATGCTTATGCGAGACTGACCACCTGTCCGTCTCGCTCGACCGATAACTCTAGTGGGCGTTCCCAGACTTCAAAGTTGTGCCCCCTCAGTTACGTCTTCAGCACTGGTTCTCACTTCGTCACGGCTCAGGGTCGTCTTGCCCACTTTTGCCTGTAGAGCACATCTGGTGCTCACTTCAACACTAAGTTGTACTTGGCTATTCTAGCCCTATGTTACTTTCGTCTCTGTAGGTAATACTACCCTACATTACTTGCTGAAAATATAAATACACATACATATATCGACTAACAATACATCAATCAATATAAAAGGATAATAACGTCTAACTTTAACATACATTTGACTATCCTTATAAGTGTAACAGTCTAACAAACCTGAACCCTTTCAGCAAGGCTCTGATCCCCACAGGCCCCACAGTCTAGCCCCTAGAGCCTAATTCTCAGGGTGACCTGTGATATCTGGGAGAGAGAACGTCTCGTGGTTTCTCCCCAGTATATAAAGGACCGCTCACCCACGCCATCATAGCATCTGTCCTACATTCCTATTAATTCTATTGGGTGAACCTTTGCCCCATGGCTGGTGCATGTGACAACTTTCTCCTGTTTGGTCAAACCCTACGTCTCATCCTCTTGGCACGTGATGGACTGTTTCCAGTAGGTACCAATCACGGCCTCATTTGCATAACGTTTCTACTACTTCACTTGACCCAAGGTCAACTGTAGCGTTGGTTGGGTCTAACACCTACCCCCAACGGTTCTAAACTTCTAACATTTCTCAGACAATTATTATCGTACTCAACATTTTACATGCATTAATTTGCCGCAACAAATGTACACAAGATGATAAAAAGCAACATGTATATTTCTAGGAATTTAAGAAGAATTTAATTTTTTTAATCATTCATTTGAGTTGAGCATGTCTGGCGTGTCACACAGAGACAATATTTAAAAAAATAACAACAAAACTGCACAGGCTCTAAAAACATTACATTGCATAAAATTAAATGTATTAATGGAAAAATTCAAAAGAAACTGCCCCAAAAGGAAAAAAAAGTACTGAAAAGAATGATTGAGGCTTTTAATACAAGAACATTGATTATGTTAAGGAGTCATATGCATTTGTATAAGTGTGAGGCTAATGACGGGAACATTTATTTTTATAAATAGGGCCACCTTAGTGACTGTTTGAAGGGTATTTTTCATTGGTGGGAGAAGGAGTAAAAAAAATTCGCCCAGCTTTGGTCGGCATCGACTCTACAGCTTAGCAACAGTTATTGTTTTTAGCATAACTTAAGTAAATTTTACGTGAAATCCTCGCTATTCAACGTGTCTTTTAAACAAATAAAACCTATTGCCCCTCTCCCGTAGGCATCGATATTCAGCTAAATATTATCGGGCTAAAAAAAAATTCATCCGATTTTGTTGTGAGCTCTTTTCGTGCTTTCACTGTCAGCAGAACCCAAGAAACGCAATTAGCAGTTCGACGTCGTCGTTAACTCTTAAAACAAACAAAATAATTAGATTATAGTGGCTTTTATATGTATAAATATCACATTATGTACACATAAATTAATATTTTTAACTAAATGTTGGATTATTAATACGGAAATTAACTGCAATTCAAATGCAGTTACAAAAAATGGGTACACATATCCCCGACTAGCATTCAACCAGCATGCTTGACCTTCTCCTCGGAGTTGCCATACACATACTCGACAGCCGTTATCCCTTCTCGTGTCAAAACTATTTAAGTAGATTATTGTGGGATAATGTTCAGTCCTCATCTGAGTGATGAGTGTCTGATTGCTACGCTTCCTTCATTGATCGCTGTTGATTGATTTTATTTCTTGTCAGCTAGTGGTCGAACCTTAACACATCGCCACTCCAGTCCTCGCTTGTTCCTCGAGCGACTGTTGGTAGAATTATGATATTGTAATTCATTATGAGTTTTGTGTGTGTTTGTTTCTCTGAGTGTTTGTGGGTATTAGCGTGCGTGTGTTAGTTTATGTGTGTTTTTATGTTAGTGTGATTGTGTGTGTAGTTTTGTGTTTGCGTGTGCCATTTGCATAAATTCATGAAATCGTTCGACCATCTTTGTATAAACGTGTTAACTCTTTACGATCATTTGAGGAAAGGGGAAAAGTGTGCTTTACTATCAATTCCCTTATGTCCCTTGAAAAACTCGTGGCAAACATTGACTCTAAGTATTTTTTTTATATAATTCTATGATTACGCGTCCACTGGAGCTGCGAACCTTTGACTAAAGCACTAACTGTCGGTGCACGCCCTGTGCCTTGAGTGACACGAGTGGGGAAAAATTATAATAATTGTAAAAGGCATAAAATGTCCTACATTTCAGTAAAACACTCGTAAGGGGGGTGCAGTCATAGCCTTTATGTTAACCAAAAATGGAAAGGAGAATTTCTATTGTTTTGACTTAATTTTGTATGCGTGTATTTGTAAAGAATATCAAGGAAATTCTTAAACTTTTGTAAATTATTTGTATGCTTCTTTTTTTTCGTGTAAAATCCATTGTATAGTTTTAAAATAAATAATACAACAATTCCATCAACGTGTCGATAGTTAAATGACAGTGGAGCTTACTGCTTACATAGCAAATAACCTTGTCCTTGCCCGGCTGATGGTTAATTTTCCTGTTCCTTCTGACATTACGCTGGATTCTGTAATATGAAGGAAACATTTTTATTGAAATTAATGTAACTATGTAATTTAGAAGTACTGAGGATTTTAATATACTTCAAATGTCCATCTTAAGTGAAAAATGAAAGATCTACGTAACAGTTAACAGTTCGATAAAGATCTGAAACTTAAGATTACTTTATTATTGTTGCTGTATATTAATTATAGAATTATGCTACCTTGACCAGGTGTTCTGAGTACGACTAGAGCTGCCTCCTCTGTTAGGTGGTCAGTTTGTAATGAACTCTGATCCCTGTTGCGACCAATGAAATCTCTGGCCGGCCTGTATATTGAGGCCGTCTCTGAGAAGCGCTCTGCTGACTCTGAATGTCTCAACATTTTCGCGACCTCCGCGGCAATTCTACGAACGTCTGTCTGGGAGAGGCGTGCGACATTCCTCTCCTCATCCCTTGGCCCTTGTCTGTCTTCTGTCTTATCTATGAGGGAGCAATATATCACATAGAATAGGACTGCGATAAAGCTTTTAAATAAAATACAAGAACACAAACCAATTGTGAGATCAAAATAATAAAGTTTAGCTTTTTTGATAGTCAAATACACAAGTAGACATTTCGGCTAGTGCCTTCATCAGTACAAATAAATGAACACAATGATTTAAACTTATATTTACATTATATAATACATACTATATTATGGAAACTAATTTAGTATAATTTTTTTTAAACAGAAAAAGAAGAAAGATAGGCACTATTACTTAACAAAACAAAGGAAACAGAATTCGCTTAGGATTTAGAATTGATTTAAAACATATAGTAAATAGTAGGGCTGTTAATGATTAATTTAAATTTAATAGTTTTTTATAAAAAATTAACGATTAATTAATAGCTAATTTCGATTAAAGCCAAAAATTTAAATTTATGGTGTCATAAGTAGGCCTGTCATTGGGTACCCGGGAACCCGTTGCCGTGCGGTTACCTGGGTAGTAACATTGCACCGGTGAAAATGTTACTGCAATGTCTATACCAACGGTGATCGAACTAAGGCTCTTCTCTAATCACATTTTAGCTCGTGATCGTTGCAACGCACGATGGGTCTGCTAGTTACAAATATAAATCACTTCTTCATTTTTTAAACAGGAAATAAATCACACTTTTTATATGAATGTATGTTATTTTTTAAAATTGACGTTATAGGGTTTGTCATTTCTAAAACCGGAAAACTTCATAGCTCAATGAGTAATGTTCTATTTTTATATTACATTTTAGTGGAACAATGTTTTGAAGCATAAATACAGTCGAATCACTATGTTCTCAAAGTTGTTACATAGCAAAATTACGAAACTGTTTTTCCTTTTTCAAGTCCAATATGCTGTCTTAAATTAACGAAGAATTAACAAATAGCTGACAAGATACATCCTTCTCAGTACACCTACATTTACATATTGACTCGTATCTTTTATTATATTTTTATGAAATGTGTCCTTACAAAACATAAATATAGATATAATATTTATATCAATAGATTTCCTCCATATTATGACAAGGCCCATTTTACCAGCGACATCTTTGAGAGAGTTGAATAAATAAAAATTCAAAGATAACTTTTGAAAAATAACTATGTGTATATTTATTTATTAGTTTATTTACACATGTATATATTTGTATGTGTTTAATACAAAAAATATATAAAAGTAATGTAACCGTTGGTTATAAGTATCCAGTGATAGCAGGTACAGGGCAATTTAATTTTAGGATCACATATCCAGTTTAGGTCCGTGTAACTTAATACCTTAATTCTTCTTCTACATATTCTTTTGGCCTGAGACTTAGTCTCTTAAGGCCTTGGCTAATACCTGGGCAACCTGCTCCATCTGCTGAGCAGTGCCATACAACACTGTCTTCACTTGGGACTCTTTTGCCTCCCTAACCTGCACGGCTATGTCTAGCGTGGGACACGAAGTTAACAGGTGTAGTTCTGTTTCAGAGGCTTGGCAGTTATGTCAGCATTTCGAGTCCCTGTTATGGTCTAGCCTTACTTATATTTTAATAGATTTCTTAAACGAATTCCTTCCACATCACCTATATAGTTTGTTTTGTTTTTGTTTTGTTTTTTTATATCACAGGAACAAGCCACAAATTGTTGAGTTCAGAAAAGACTAAGTGATAGAGATTGGGTCAAGGAAGAGTACAACAACTACGTATGAATTAGAATTGTGCAGCGTTTCTAAACAGACCTGTTGAATGGCGAGGGGTTTGTGTCGTGTTGTCTTTTTCTTGTTCCTTCTTCTCCTGCGCTCTTGTCTCTTGAATCTTTTCTACACAGATACGGATTTCGCGCTCAGCTGTTTAAAACACAAAATGTCCCTCTTTATTTTAAAACAGTTAAAGCAACAAAAAAAAATGAAAATTAGAAGGAGAAATAAACAAAACCCGTAGAAGTTATAGTTTTTCACTATAAATCCCTTATATATGAGACATAACTAAAATTATGCTCAATATAATACGCATCGCGCGACAGACTAGCATAAAAACGTACATGCTAGAGATACCTAGAGATAATATAAAAATTCATTTATTTAATTACAGTACTTTCGATCGATGCAAAATTTTGATAAATAATTTTTATCGTCGCCACGAGTCTGCCTGCAAAATTTCAGCTCGATAGGATACCGGGAAGCGGGTTACAAATAGATCCAAAGTTTTTGCGACAGACAAGCAGACGCTACGAATTAATATAATCAACTCTTCTCCTCCATCAGATAGGCAGCGCCACATCGTACCATCAGACCATCGCTACAGACATTGAAACAGCACTTAAAGAACGTTTATGAAATATTCATGCGGCACTCTCCTTTTATCACATGTCCACCTAATAATGACTTTTTCCAATGAAAAAACAAAAGCGTCAGAACTTCAATAATATAGTCTTTCCGAGGCTCAAACCCCCGTCTTTAACAGCACAAGGAAAGAACGTAAACGATTAGCATACTTGAACATTTATTTGAATGTCTGCACAAATCTAATCAGATGCATTGCGTAGACATAAGATCTTATTTTTTTAAAATTGATTTCTGACACAGTAATTTTTTTCATGATAATGGATTTTTTTTCACGTATAGAAATTTAAAGAAATCCAAATTTTTTTCACATTTTGTTCACTTTAAGTGAATACATCAGAACATTATAATAAGTTTGACACCAAGTAAAGGATATTTTGTTAACAAATTTTGCTTAAAATAATTTGTCTTCACCTTTACCATCAGTCTTTCTTGTCAGAGATTCCTTAAGGCTGGGAAAAAATGGATACACAAATTATAAGTGGATAAAATTCATTACACGACTCTATTCGACAAATGCTTTATGCAGTATACATAGGGCTTCTTCTTTAAAATTTATTAAACCGTTAATTTGCACGTCATTTAAATGTTGTTAATATGTTAAACAAACTTTCAAAATTATAGAATGAATCATAATACAGAGTTGTGATAGCGAAACATTTCAGTCGCAGTTTGTTTTGTAGTATTTACCTTCATGTATTATTGTTTAGCTACTGTATCGTTGTGTAATAATCTGACTGATGTAAGCTGAAAAAAATGACAATATCCATACCTGTCGAATGAATGGTTAATAATTCTCGTGAGTTTGCTCATAGTAACTTCTTCCTCCTCCTTCAAATCTAGAAGAAGAAAAAAGACATTTAAAATTTTCATGAGTGATGAATGTCTATGTTTAGTCTAAAGGCTTTCTGGAATCACTAGAGGCTTCTAAAAATAAGAAGTATGTCTACATCGTATTCAGATGTCTGAGAGCATGCTGCTTCACTCTATATTTTCAGATTTTTTCATCAATGAGTTTTATTTTTATATCAGATTTGTATGAAAGTATTTTTACTTTTGGACTATTTTATGGTGAAAACTCTCTTTTCATTCTTCTGTAATTGTAGTGAAATAATGGGAGTTAGTGGGGCGTTCTCCAACAGCTTGGGTACCACCAAGAGAAGTATGCCTAAGACTAATAACCTTTTAATGTTGTTAATATTTTGATTATAATATTTTTTTTAAAATATGGCATAAAACGAAACAAATTTTTTTTCATACTAATAATTTTTTTTTAAAAAGCATGTTATCTAAAAATTAATTTATAAATTCTCCAATAAATATTATTGACATGTATCGATTTATTGATCTGAGATATCTGTTTGTTTGTCACTCACCTCGACTTCTCGCTCTCTTGAGCTCTTTGAAGATACTGTAGATTATCATTTTATATATAAATAAAAGTTAAGGGAAGTTTTATTATAGGATTTTTTTTTATTCATTGAGAATCGATAAACATGTGTAGCTCTGTTCCCAATATTACCTCATTGATTTCTAAAGCTAACTCACCAGGGCTGTAACATTCAGGTGAAAACATACTACGCCTAACTATTAGAGAGTTCATTTGTAAAAATTCTGGGTTGATTCAGTATCACGTCACTGGTCCTCAAATCCTACTGTCATAACTTGTCAAGGCATTTCTGCACCAACTGATCACCACCATAATGCTTCTAACAGACCAAGTTTTTCCCTGACTGTTTCAATCAACAACACCCCACTTATTCCTAAAGCCTTTTGAAAATTTTAATCTAACATATTTAAGAAGACGAAATACTTCACCAATTTAAGTGTTCATTTTCATAACAAATATTAAATTATATGTTTCATGCCTTAGAACTATGAAACACATTTTATTTATATTTTTTTCAATCTATCATTGAGATTGGCATTTGTAGTCTAAATGTCCTGTAAATTGTTGAAAAATGTGTTGATTTATTTTACCTGCCGTTGTCGATATTGTCGATCAAATCTTTGGCGCAGCCTCGCTCAAAATCTTTCAAGTCAGACGACAAGTCCACGTCTTCACCTGGGGGGAAAAATCATGAACCGGAAGAAAGTTCATCTTCTTTGAGAAACATCTTTTAGGATTTTTATCCATTTCTGTTAACCACTATACTAATATTTTAAAATTGATTTTTCTCTCGGACCCATGGCATTCATAGTGGGTGCCATTTTCATTTTGACAATGATGTAAATTACCTATCTGACCCATTTCTTTTAATATTGAAATGAACTGTGTGATACTCTTTTTTCAATAGAACTAACCACTCAAATTATTTATTTAAAAATGGTACCTACTAAATGGATTTTTAGTCTTCAAATTGAAAAATGGACGCACAAGGGTCCAGGGCACCAAAGGAAAATAACTCTGTGTATACTTCAAAGTCAATTGAAATTTCTGATAATGCCAAATCATTTCTCTCCGTTTCTCAGTCTCCGCTATGGTCGAGCTGCAGCCAATTGATTAGATATACATTCTGATTAATTTAAATACAAAGTATACGATTTCTTTAAAAAATAAATTATGTTGTTTATATAAAAGCTTTGAAAACATACACTTCAGTGTGAACCGTTGAACGCCAATAGAACTGTTCGAACATACATGGCAATACCGACGTTGTAGCATACGCAGCCCTATATTTCACAGCCCAATATTTTGCAAAGAGCTGTACAGTTAAGTTTAAAAATAAAACTACAAAATAAACATCTATTGACGTCATCAATAATTGATGCACAAAATAACAATCTTTTTTTTTCTTCAGGAAATACATAATATGTCAAGTAGGATTTCAATATTGTAAACAATATTTTTTTTTACAATCAGAATACCAAATAGACATAAAAAATATATTCAATACTTACTTTTGTCTAAAAATATCTTCTTTTCGACTACAGCGCTAACTGCTTTTCAAATACTGTTTTCATATATATTTTAAAACTTGGGACTGCACGTTCGAAGACTCAAACGAAAAAGACGCTAAACAGGTAACCCAGATGACCCTTGGTCACTTCTTCAACGAACATCTAGCATGTACGTATAGCTAATATCTATGCACATGAAAATTTCTGGCTAAGACTGCTTTATTTAACAAACTGCGCCCCCTTAGACTCAGCAAGGACCAAATGTCAACTAGTTCAAACAGAAAACTCGGACGGAAGAAAGAACACAGCAACGTGTTGTTTTATTGTACTCAGACTCTTGTTGTATTCTGCTTTATGTGGGTCATTGTCAACCCTTCGAAATATGGGAAACAAAATATAATCTTAAACCGTGTGAAAAGTTATACATCAAATAAAAATATTTGTTTTCAAGAAAACTCATCTTTTTTAAAAGTCAACATCTACTATAAAAGTCAGAATCTACTTTAAAAGTCAACACCTACTATAAAAGTCAACATCTACTTTAAAAGTCAACATCTTTAAATGCACTCACTTGAAAAGAGCAATGAGTAGGCTGAAGAGAAGGATTTGAATAAAAATGATGTAAACTGCCAGTAACATGGGCCCATAGTACTTGCCGACGTTGCTCGGACATCGGGGTGTCTCAAAAGAGTTGTACAGGGTTGCGTTGTTTGTACAGTCATCGCCTGTTGAAAAAGTGTTTGTGCCACCATTAGAAAACATTTGAAATTGTATGAGCACCTAACAGTATTTGTATTCCTAATAGTTGTTTATATGCTTAAAAGTAATGATCTGTAATATTTTTTTCCTAAATCTTAACCACAATAAATCTTACTTTAAAAATGTAACTTTCATAAAACCGGGTCGGTTTAGGGCTAACCAATATTGCTTAATTTTATTTCCAATATATATATACGAATTTCATAAAACGTCAAACACTAGAAATGCAACCTGAATAAATATTTATTATTCACCTTTTTCTTTTATTTTAAATTAATTTTTTAAAAATCCTTTATAATAGCTCGTGGTTTTTGTTTGAGCCCTTGCTTGCTTGTCGAAAAAACTTTGGATCGATTTTTAACACACTTCTTCGTAAGCTAGCGAGCTGACATTTTGCAGGCAGACGCGTTCCGATGATAAAAACGAAGTTTAAAATTTTCAGATCGATCGCATGTACTGTAATTAAGTTAGTGAATTTTTAGATTATTTTATTTATCTCTATGTATCATGATAAATTTTTGAGATAGAGTGTCGCGGTGCGTATTATAATGAACGACGTTTTTATTAATACTTTCCTGTTGCGCGATTTGGTGCGTTTTATATTGACAATACTTTTTATAAACATATTCCCGATCGGTGCGCATTATATTATAAACGTTTTATGAGACACAACTAAAATTTTGTATTTTTGGATTGTCTTGCGCTGCGTATTATAATGAACATTCTTTTAGTTATGGCTCGTACAAAAAGGATTTATAGTCAAAAACTTGGTTTGTTAAGGGTTCTTTTTATCTTTTAATTAAATCCTTTATATTAACTCGTGGTGTCTGCTTTAGCCCTCGCTTGCTTGCTTGTCGAAAAAAAATTGATTGATTTTTACCCACTTCATCGTAAGCTAGCGAGCTGAAATTTTGAAGGCAGACTTGTGCCGATGATAAAAACGAAGTATAAAAATTTCAGATCGATCGCATGTACTGTAATTAAATTATTGAGTTTTTAGTATATTTAATTTATCTCTATGTGTCATGTTCATTTTTGAGATAGAGAGTCGCGGTGCGCATTATATTGTGTGACCTTTTAATACTTTCCTGTAGCGCGATTCGGTGCGTATTATATTGACGTTACTTTTTAAAAATATATTCCCGATCGGTGTGCATTATATCAAACATGTTTTACGAGACATAACTAAAATTGTGTATTTTTGGATTGTCTTTTCCCTACGTATTATAATGAACATTCTTTTAGTTATGTCTCCTATTTAAAGCATTTATAGTCAAAAACATGGTTTTTTAATTGTGCTTTTTATTGAGTAAAACTAAAGTGGAATGACACCCCTTCAATACTACGAAAGCAAAGTTTTAAAATTTAAAAAAAAATTAGCTACATAAAAATAGATTTTGAAAACAGAAAAATAGATTTTGACCACACAAAATTAATAATAGACCTTGACCACACATGAAAATAGATGTTAAACATACATAAAATACATCTTGATAAGAAATAAAATACATCTTGACTAATTAAAAATAGATGTTGACCACACATAAAAATAAACCTTGACAAGATTAAAGATAGGTCTTGACCATAAATAAGAATAGATCTTTACCACACATATAAATAGATTGTGATCAAACTAAAATATTGATTCTGATCACATATAAAAATAGATCTTGAACACACATAGATACTATATCCTGACATCATATAAAAATAGATCCCGACCAAAAAAACAAAAAAAAAGTTAAATCTTGACCTTGCAACTAATTTCGATTTTGATCGCAATTAAAAATAGATCTTTACCGCACATAAAAATAGATCATTATCACATATAAAAACAGAGCCTGAAAAAAATAGATGTTGAACACACATAAGAATAGATCTTGACGACACATTAAAATAGATATTGACCAAAAATAAGAATAGACCCATAAAAGATATCTTGATAACACATAAAAGACATCCTGACCACATATAAAAAGGTCTTGACCACACGTATAATTTGATCTTTACCACACATAAAATAAATTTTGACCACACATAAAAATAGATCGGGACCACTCATAAATATATAATTATGTCCTGTAACACGTAAAAATTATCTTGAAAGAAATAAAAATAGATCTGGACAAATTAATTATAGATCTTGACCACACATAAAGTAGATCTTGAACATACATAAAAATATAACTTGGTCTTGCAAGACATTAAATAGATCTTGACAAAAGTAAAAATAGTTCAAGACCACGAATTTTTTTTAAAATCGTGACCATGCTACGTGCAGACATTTACCACTCGCGTCCAGCTCGTCTAGAAAGAACTCGCCGAACATTGACCAGAATCCTTTGCGTAAGAAGTAGAAGAAGAACCTCCAGCTGACATCCGCCTCTGGATACAAGACCGACTCTGAGGCGACCACATACGCGGCGAAGAAAACGGTCAGTATGATCAAGAACCTCAGTGTCTCGACAACCTGTTTTGGACCAACAAAAAAAAAGTTACTCAGAGAAACGATAAAAATATTGTTGTCCTTTTCGCTCCTTGGGGGCCGTCCATAAAGTACGTCACGCTATTTTTGACCATTTTTGACCCCCCTCCCCCTGTCACAAACTGTCACAAATCTCTGGACACCCCCCCCTAAAGTACGTCACACTTTCGAAAATATTTTTAATTAGCACCTAATTAAAATATTTAATTTAATACTTAAATTACACTTCATCATTAAACTGTATTAAAATATAAACTTTCCAATTAAAAGTAGGGATGTACCAGATTCAAAATTTTGAAATCCGGCCAGAGCTGAATTTTGCCGGATTTATGAAGTGAAATCCGGCTGGCGCCGAAATCAGATTTCTTAAAATGGCCGTATTCCTGATTTGCCGGAGCCGTTATGAATATATATATAAATTAGGAATCTACCGGCCAGCCGGATTTATAAAGTGAAACCTGCCGGAGTCGAAGCCAGATCCGGATTTTTTTTAAATAGCCAGATTCCGGATTTGCCGGAGCTGGAGCCGAAATCCCGTACACCCCACTTAAAAGAACTATCATATTATTAAAATGACTTTAATAGTAGAATAGGTAATTGGCAACAGTTGTCACAGTTATTAAATGAAATAGTAACTCAATCTAGATCAAATTTGAAAAGAAAAATTGCAAAAATTACACTTGACAATTGTATAATACACATAATTTCTCTGCTAACTTTTCATTTACAATGAATGAGGTTAAGTTTTAGATAATCTTCCGATTATGCAATCTATTGACACAGGATAATAAGTAGATTAGCGACACTTGACCTCACCCAGAGATTAAATAATACAAAGAAAACAAAACAATTTGACTTTTAAAAAAAAAGACTAGATTGAAAAATTATGTGACCAACTCTTGTGCTATATTGAATCTGTTTATTATGGTCCTATGAATTATGTTTCATTCAAAAATACTCACTAGACATCATCTTACAACGGTCAAATGAAGTTTTCATCCATAGTTACGACTGACATCATTCTTTCACCATCATCGTTTCCTGGAAGGATAATTGCAGACAGATCAACTAGTCCTCATTTAGCCACTCAACAGCCTCTGTATGTGCATTTTCTCTTCTTGCAATAACTGCCATAGGTTCTCTTTGCCTTCTAGAAGTGATTCTCAAAGGATGAATGCTTTTTATCTGAGTTGATTCTGGAACAGTTTGGGTGGGCACATTCTCCTGAGCCCGAGCTCTATGTTGTCCTGTATGTTTCTTCAAAATTGTTTGTGAGGCTAAATACAAGTGACCTACTTTGCAAAGTAGATCAAATAAGCTGGTAATCATATGGTTGTACTTTGAAAACTCCTGTTGATCTTGGCATAATGTCATCAAATTTGAGAGTTTGTGCTACAATCAAGGAAGGACACTTATGAGAATCTGCATCTTTCTGAAGCTTTGAGTCCATAAACTATTTGGTTGATTGGAATTGGAGGAGGGGAAGAATCTTCAAGGTAAAAAGTTGAAATATGAGCTTCGGGCTTTGTCGCAACATTTCATGTCCTGATATTTAACAATTTGAGTGAAGTATTGGCTGGTGCGAACATGATTGTCAAACCATACCTGATCCTTATATTTGTAATATTAGTCCTGCTGCATCCAATTCAGATTTATGAAGAACACATTCAGGAGATACGCATTTCATGCTATTTTGACATAAAACTAATTCTAATTTTTCAAAAAAAATTTGAAAATTATTTTTAAAGCTATTTAAGTTCTACTATAAAAAATATAAATAAATTAGAAAAAAAATAATTAAAAAAACAAATGTGTGACATCACACATGGCCTGCCCCCACTCCCCCCCCCTGTCACAAAGTGTCACACTTTCTTAGACCCCCTCCCCCCCTCGGAGCGTGATGTACTTTATGGACGGCCCCTTAGCAGGGGGTGATTAAGACTGCACGGGGCCCATGGCGGCAATTCAAACTGGGGACCTATGCAATCAGCGTCCCTTTAAATAAAATGATTACTAGCAGCTAATATAAGACTGTAAATTGTAGCTAAATAGTTCATTGGTTCCTTGCTCATGCTTTGTCTGTACTACGGGATCGGCCTTCCCAGCCAAAAAGGTTATTCATGAAAAAACCGAACACGAAGAAATAACTTTTTGCCGGTAACCTCTAGTTTAGTACCAAAGTACAAATTAAAAAACAAGTAATAAAATCTCAAATGAGTATTTAATACGCAATTTTCAAGGGAAATCATTCTAGATTATATTAAAAGTCATTTCAAATCAACAATTCTGAAAGTAAACAAAATATGACGTCATATCCCCCACGCTACCTCAAACCAAAAATGTGTCAATATAATGCACACCGGGCTACAGTCTAAGATTATCTTTCACAAAGCAGGAAAACCCCATTAACTATCATTCTAGATGACATTAAAAGTCATTTCAAATCAATAATTCTGAAACTAAACAAAACAATTGCTTTCTACAAATTGCTGCTAAAATTACGGGACTCGAACGAAAATGGATTTTTCACAAATTCCTTTTCCAAAATTGTTCTAAATTTATGAGCTATTGTTTGGCGTTTGTTTCAACCCAATAGATGTTATTGGTGGCGAGAAATTGACAAAATACTGATATTTTTTCAGTTTTTTTTTATTTGTCCAGTAAATCCAGTAAGTCTTTTCGGTATTTTTTTGGCCGTTGCACATCCTTGGGACCTCCTTAGCATATTTGATAATGACCCAAATCCTCTATCTGGTATGGTTCAGCAAGAATTGCATGTGCAAGCTCGAACAGTGCACAGACATTTCAAATGTATAAACTCAATTCCCAAGGGAAATATATTTGGAAAAAAAGGTTCCACCACTGGGAATAGATCCCTACATCGCTTGCACCACAAGCCTACACACGTCCATACGACCAGGAGAGCTTGACGGAAATTGTAAATTTAAAAAATATAAACAATAATATTTTCTCTTTATTAGCCTATCAAATCAGGTTTTTCAATTACTAAGACCATCGAGTCCGAGTGGCGATCACATTAATAGATACGATTTTATTAATTTATCTAATTTATGATATTTTCAGGGATTCGTGCAAACATTTGTCCACCTTCTTTCCACCCCTCCATTAAGTTCACTCACACGATTTCCGAACTATCGGTAAATTTCCTGGACATTACTGTAACTCTCCAGAAATACTGCCTCCTCACTTCGGCCTACATCAAACCTACGGACATCCACTCTTTCCTACTCTATCCCTCATCTCATCCCAAATGCTGTAAAGATTCTATTCCCTTTTCACAACTTCTTCGCCTCCGTAGGCTGTGTCAATCTAATGAGGACTTTTTGGAAAAGGCGTTAGAAAAGGTGGAGTTTTTTAGACAAAGGTCTTACCCTGAAGCTATACTTCAATCTGCACTTCAGCAAGTTAAAAACTTCACTCGTGCCGACGCCTTTGTATCATGCTCCAGTGATAGTAATGAGAGGAGACAATTGGTTCTCACATACCATCCCCACAACATCAGAGCCAAGGAAATCTTTTTGAAAAACCACACCATCCTCCTCGCGGACCCTGAGACTAACAACATATTTTCCACCCCAACCCCTCATTGTACTCAGGAGGGACAAAAATCTGCGAGACCTATTGGTTCGTAGCCATATGCTTATTCCGTCCTCCCATCTGGGCACCAAGCCATGTGGCCGTAATCGCTGCAAGACATGTCCCTTTGTTATCCAGACGGACAAGATTGTCTTTCCTAAAGGGATATTCAAGATTAGGAATTGCTATCTTTGTACCAGCCGCAATGTGGTCTACACCATTGTGTGTAAGCGCTGTCCCTTGAAGTACATAGGTTAGGCGGGGAGGTTACTCTCCGGCCGTATCGCTGAGCATGTACGTGCCATTAAACAAGACAAACAGTGTCCTGTCTCCCGACACTTCAAAGGACATGACCACATGGGCGTCGATGACATGTCTGTCACCGCCATGGTTTCTTGTACAAACACACCCGGCAGGGTCAGCCTGGAGAATAGACCAATTCAAGCGTATGGGGTATTTTACACCCCGTGGGATTAATGTTGTGTTTGCACTGACAACCTGATTGATTGGCCACACCCACCCTCTCCTTTCCTATATAAGCTCTTACTTTCCTCTCCTTACTTTATCTCTACTGGACTACTTGGATTTCAACGCAGCTAAGTGTTTTTATTCTTTTGTTATATTCGTTTTATTTGTGTACTATATGTGCGTTGAGGAAGGCTGTTTGCCGAAACGTTCGCTGTTGTGTTACGTCCTGTCAGGCTAACTAATACCCTGTTTATATGTTATAAATTTACTAATTTAAAAGGCATATTGCAGTCTCAGCCCCATTACTTGAAAAACATGTCGTTTGTTTGAGATTAATTCGCTTACGTCACAGCTTCTGTTTTAAAAATTGAAGATATATAGAAGGACTTTTTATTTATGTTCATAACTGTCTAGCGACTTGAACTTGAACTATCCCTTAACCCGTTGTTGGATCGTGGGGCACCATCGTGAACTGCACACTAACACATGCCATTTGTCCCGGTCCTGTGCTGCCCTTTGAGAGTCGCTGAATGACAGGCCGGTCCACTCTTTGATATCGTCCTCCATATCTTCTTTTGTCTGCTTCTTTTCCTTCCTCCCTGGACTGTGCCTTGCAATATAGTTTTTGCGAGACCTCCAGTTCTTGTCACGTGTCCGTACCATCGTAATTTCCTCTTCTTAATTGATGTGAGTAGGTCGTAGGGGCCAATGACAGTACTTATTGTGTTGCGGACCGCTTCGTTTGTGATGTGCGCTGTGTAGGAGATTTTCAATATATTTCTGAAACATCTCATCTCTAGCGCATTGATTCTTCTTTGGAGGACTGCAGTGAGCGTCCAAGCCTCACAACCATACAAAAAGACCGACATCGCCAGAGAGCGCATTAGCCGGATCTCGATCTCTGGGAGAGCTTCTTACTTTGCCAGATGTGCTTTAATTTACTCAATGCTGCCATTGTTTGGGCTACTCTGGCAAGAATTTCTGACTTTGAGCCTTCGTCGGATATTATGGCCCCTAGATATTTGAAGGTGGAGACTTCTTCGAGTTTTTGACCCGTTTATCCGAATCTCACTTGTGAATTTACTATTTGCCATGACCTTGGTCTTTTCTGCATTGATATCCAGGCCGTACGCCTTTGCTGTTATCTCTAGCTTTGCGAGGAATTCTTTTAGTTCGTACTCGCTACCAGCTAGGCTGTCAATGTCATCGGCGAAGCGAAGGTTGGTTATACTTCTCCCTCCGATGCTGACTGATCCGACATGGTCTTCTAGTACATTTGTCATGATCCTTTCAAGGAAGAGTTTGAAGAGGATGGGGGAAAGTAAACATCCTTGTCTGACACCAAAAGTGGTCTTGAACCAATCTCCCAGCTTGCTGTTGAAGAGCACTGCGCTGGTTGCTCTGTCTAGCGACAGTCCTAGGATAATAGACTCGTTTGCTGAGCCGGGGTGGCGCCCAGTTGCAGCGAGTCTAAGTAAGGAAAATCCAACCCTCCTGTGTGAGGTCAACTTTCGTGGAAGAAACTTTCGACCGTGTTCTTGGATGCCAAGTCGACCCCCTCAGAGGGGACCTTCCGGGGAAAGGGGGTCCCCTAGCTATTAGTTCCCTTGGAGGATGGAAACAGTTGCTGGGAGAGTTTCCCTAAGATCTATTAAGGGCCTTATCCTAAGGGCTGCTTACTTTATTCCCCATGTAGGATATTTCTGTTCATATCAATTGAGTTCCTTAAGGATAAAAAAAATTCTTTGTGTGCTTGGATATTTTTTTTAAAGTGAAAACCTTAAATAATTATCTTACCATATCTTTTATCATGATCAAAATGGGTCCGACATTTTCAAAGACATAGAAGTACTTCAGAATTATGAAGGCAAACAAAATGTAATCCAAACTGAAGCAGATCCTTGAGGCCTCCATCCAGCCTGGGTTGCTCGGGTACGTGTAAGCAAACCAGCGTAGAATCCAAGCGAGAATGAAGACAAGCACGGCGAAGGTGTTGATGCTGCTGAACATGTCAGTTTTATCAGTTGTTAACTTGAAAGCCTGAAAATGAAATTAATATCAAGTTCGGGTCCAACTATTTGTCGACTATTGATAAATATTGTTTCCATTAATAGAAATGCATATGGGAAGGAATTGACTTTTTTTTAAAAATCCTTTATATTAACTCGTGGTGTCTGTTTGAGCCCTTGGTTGCTGAAAAAACTTTGGATCCATTTTTAACCAATTTTTCAGGCAGACTCGGGCGAATGATAAAAATGATGTATCAAAATTTCAGATAAATCGAAAGTACCGTAATAACATTAATGCGTTTTTAGATTATCTTTATCCATCTCTATGTAACATGTTAATTTTTATGCTATAGTGTCGTGGCGCATATTATATTGAACAACTTTTCTTGTCACGCAATAAGGTGCGTATTATATTGACAATACTTTTTTAAAATATATGCCCGATTGGTGCGCATTATATTAAACACGTTTTATAAGACATAACTAAAATTTTGTATTTTTGGATTGTCTTGTGCTGCGAATTATAATGAACATTCTTTTAGTTATGTCTCCTATATAAAGGATTTATAGTCAAAAATTTGGTTTTTTACGGGTTTTTTTTATTGATAATTTTTTTTAGTGTTTGAATGAATTGTTTAAAAAGATCAAGAAAAATATGTTACTTAAAAGCGTAAATATATAATATTTTACAAAAATGTCATTTATTAATGTAATAAAAATTTATCAATTTCCGTCTGACATTATTCACACTCGCTTCAGTGCTTTATTTATATATAATAATAATAATAATAATAATAATAAATTGATTATTTATATAGCGCTGTATCCCAGTAAGGAACTGGTCTCACAGCGCTTTACATGAAAGACATAACATACCTATAAATATTAAATTAACTTTCATATCATAACAAACACAAACATTACAGTACATTATACATAAACTTCGTTAATCATTTACAAGAAATGTTGTTTCATTAATTTTGAAAATAAATGTTGAAAAGATGTGTCTTAAGTGCAGTCTTGAAGGACTTGGTTGTTTGAATACTACGTATGTGTAATGGTAGAGAATTCCATTGTTTGGCTGCAAAAAAAAGAGAATGACCTTTCACCAAATGTTTTGGTGCGTGTCGTAGGAACAGAGAGAACGCGTGTGTCTGCAGAAGATCGTAGCTGGCGAGTGGGTGAGTAGACCGACAAAAGTTCAGTAAGATACGATGGGCATGAGTCCGAAATGAAGTTGTGACAGAGAACGGCCAGTTTGTAATCAATACGGGCTTGTATAGGCAGCCAATGAAGTGAGTGAAGAAGTGGAGTAACATGGTCATTTTTTTTTGGCTTAAGAACTAATCTGACAGCTGAATTTTGAACTTTCTGTAGTTTTTCAATGCATTGTTTTGGCGCAAATGACAGAAGAGAATTGCAGTAATCCATACGAGCTAGTACAAGAGCACAGACTAGAGTTTTTGTTGCACTAACTGTTAAGTAATGACGGATTGAACTGATTCATTCATTTAATAAATGCAACTTTTTTTTTGCTTTTTATTTGTAAAGTTAATTAGTTAGTTTTATCTTATTTATACAGACACTCACATCTACACAGAATATTAATGCGTCCACTGACAATGCCGGTATGTTTGCAAGTGACGCGGCTATGTGGGTTCCATGCACTTCCCCGCCGCCTTTGTTTCCCTAATTAGTGTCAGGTACCTATTCGGAGCTGGGTGGACTAAGGGACAACCTTGGCCCCGGGTAAAAATACGTGTCTTCAATAGGCCTGTCAACGGCTATCCGGGAACCCGGGTACCCGTTGCCGTGCAATTACCCGGGTAGTAAAATTGCGCCCGGGTACCCGTGAAAATGTGGCTGCAATGTCTATAGAAACGGTGGCCAAACTGCGGGTCGTGATCTACATCTGGCTCTTCTGTTTTCACATTGCAGCTCAAAAACAATTAATCAAATTAAAACTTTTCGGTGAAAATATTTACTTTGAAATACGTTCAACACGAAAACACTTAGAAGAAACATCTGTCAACGAGAAATAAAATAAGTTGTCGACAAACTACAATGTATTTTGAAACACCCGTTTCTCTGACATGAAAGGAAAATCTCTTAGTCTAAGCACAAAAATGTGTTTGGTATTAACCAAATGAATCAAGGAAAACACGACTGCATCGCCGAAGGGGCTGGAAATGAAAGAAAGGCGGTGATTGTGTTATTAGTAATAACACCTTTCCGTTTATTATATGACAGGGCGCTAACTAGGCTATGAAATACACCTACACATTGAGTTACCGACGAGCCAATGTTGTTTATCTACCCCACCCCTGCCACTCCCCAGTCCACTCAAATCCTTACCATACTTTTAAAAAAACACCTCATCTATTTTGTTTTGTTTTTTCCGTTTCATGACTTTCTCTGTGGTAACAAATATAAATAAATGATTTTTTTTTAAAAATCTGGACAGAAACAAAGGGTTGACAATAATTTGGGCTTGATGTCAATTTTAAAAGTTGCAGGGAGCGATTGGTATGTAGTAATGTAGATGGTTGGGGATGTGAACTGTCCCCACCCGCCCACAGGTGTTGGCATAATGAGTGACCAACCTGGAAGCCGCTGAAACCAATTACAAACCGACACCCCTTCCATTAGCTTTTTTATATTTTTATCATTTTTTAAATTACACTTTCGGCCGAGCAGAAAAAAAACTGATTTTTAATAAGATGTACCAAATTGTCAGTATTTAAAGGTTAATAAATTAAACAGTTACTAGCGATGCTTAGACAATAACATTCAAGCTGCTTGGCCCGTGTGACCTGAATGAACGTTACGTCATTGTTGTTCACATTTTTCTGAATGTTCAGTTTACTGTAGTTTTAGTTTATGATCATGATGAATGCATTTACAGCAGGAATAAAAGTTTGTAATGCATTAAAGTTCACAGTAGTGTGTTGCTGGAAGCATGTCATGGCTATTGTGTGAAATGAGGTGCTTGGATAGTGGCTAGGTTGCATTGCTTTTTATAGCGGTCATAACGGCTAAAATAAACGGCTTTTCGAAAGGGTACCCGGGTACCCGTTCGAAAATTTGTCCGGATACCCGGTCAGCTTTTTTCAAGAATATTGACAGCCCTAGTCTTCACGGAGATTCGAACCCGTGACCAGCCGAGCTTGCAAGCTACTCGACAACCGTGTTTGTTTGTTGTTGTTGATTCAATGTTAACTTTATTCTAAATAAATCAAAATAAACATTTCATGCCAACAGTATGTTTGTTGCATTTAAATCATTTTTTAAATAGAAAAGTAGGGGTCTTTAACCTATCACTATTTGCTTACCTCATTTATCTCCTCAGACAAAAAAAATATTACAAAGGCCAAAACGTAGAATTCCAGGAAATCAAAGCTTGACGTCTCCAGCCCCGAGACTAACAACAAGCCGTAGAGGAACAGGAATAAAATGTAAGAGATCTGTAATGTGAAACAAGATGGCTTAACTTAAGAAACTTTTTATCTGCGATGTGAAACAAACATGGGTTAACTTAAGATACATGTGTATCTGTGATTTGGAATTTACATGGGTTAACTTAAGTCTTACGATAATTTGTATCTGCGATGTGAAACTACGTGGGTTAACATAATATACTTTGTATCTGTGATGTGAAACTACAGGGGTTAACTCACAATTCTTTGGGGTGCCAGATATCGGACCCAAAACTGGAGAGAAACGGGTCAATTAAATCTTGCAATACATTAGTATGAGCATTTTGGGAACATTGGATTAAAAATAAGATCTTCTCTTGCCAGAGGTGTCACTGGGGGAGGGGTTTGCAAGGTATGCGGAAGGCACCGGGTGAAACCATCACAAGGAGTTACACCAAAATGTAAAACTATCTATGTTTTCATTATTTTCCCCTCGGAGACTCGGAGGAGGTCTATGGGGTAAGTTATGAGCTACCAACCTGGGTGATACCAACCCTAGTGATGCCTCTGACTCTTTTTTAATTACAGATATAAAACATTATTTTTTAAGACAGATACAGAACATTAGGTTTAAAAGAAAGATATAGGCTATACAGAGCTCTCGTTAAACCCATTTGTCCGGTATGGATGTGAGACCTGGACACTACTGGCAACCAGCGAAAGCAACCTGCAGGCATTTGAAAACAAATGCATGAGAAAAATTCTCCAGATCTGTTATCTGGAAGACAAGACCAATGAGTATGTCTTCGACGGAATAACCTGCATAGCGGGTCGTCAAGAAACCATTATATCGACAATTAAGAGACGCAAGCTGGCATGGTTCGGTAATGTGCTGCGACATGATAGCCTGACGAAAATCATCCTGCATGTCACTGTAGATGGATGCCGGCGAAGAGGTTGACAGCAGAAAAGTTGGCTTGACAACACGAAAAACTGGACAGGGATGAGGTTGAATGAATTATTGGCCGTCGGTCAAGATTGGCCCAGGTGGAGATGGTTGTCTGTTGATGTGTCCATGCGCTCCCCCCAACGACCACAACGGTAACGGGACTGATGATGATGATAGAACATTATGTTTGAATGACAGGAACAAAACATTAGATTTTCAAACAGATATAGAACATTAATTTATTCCTAGGTAAATAACGAGTCCAAATAATTCACTTATAGAAAGTAAAAAAAGGTTGAATTGACAGCTCGTGTTAAAATCAGACACACCTTTCAAGTATAAATTTAATGTCAATTAGCGTACACCAGAGAGGAGGAATCTCAATTAAAAGAGTATAACGATGTAAGTAAGTGCTTTTTAAAAAAAAACCAGTACAAGCTACAATTATAAGTAAATTGTGGCTAAACGTCTTCTTGATCACACAACACTTCCACTTCTTTTTGCACAGGCTAAATACAAGATTACAAAGAACAAACTTAAAACAGTATATTTCTGAGACCTTACGTTAACAAAAACCGTCTAATAGCAGGACAAGAAATCTTACCAGGTCAGCATAAAACAGTAACCAGGGCTTTATGACATGAAACGATATTTCAAAGGGCTCGTCTTTCTGGAAATGTTTTTAAAAAATGGAAATTTGTTATCAAGTTTTTAAATGAGTCAGGAGGCATTTTTAAATGAACTGTTTAAAATTATCATAAGACACCACAAAAATAAAATTTTTGTCTTCAATCGAATGTCCATTACAGGAAATGTGGATTTCAAATGCTCATTTTTATAATTTAAGGCAACAGCAAACAATGTAGAAAGCCAAAATGCAGCTTTGGAGAAGTTGTAAAACATATGGTGATGAAAATAATGTTTATTGTGTTATTTTTTTATTTTTTTATGATATGAATGTTTTTTAATATTTATATGTATGTTACAATCTTCATGTAAAGCGGTGTGAGCCCAGTTCCTTACTGGGATACAGCGCTATATAACTTATCAATTTATTATTATTATTATTATTATTATTATTACATTTGTACATGCACACTGACTTGTGATGACCTTGTAAATTTGGGAAGAGGATAAATTGTATACCATTCAGCCCCCCAAACCCTACGCCCCACTTTCCCATATAGGGATATCGCTTAGTGTAATACTGATTCTTAATGGAGATTTTTACACCTATTATACTCGGAATGAGCAGCACACAAACCTCCGAGTCTCTAGGTAAGATGTCGGTCTTCCAGACTAACAGCTCTTTTAAAATATCCCCCCGTGTCTCCCCCTCTCCTCCACTCACCCAAAAAAGGAACATCCTAATATCGGTGCTAAATGATTTTCTTACAAAAATAAAAATATATCATTGCCGTACAAAAACCATACCAAAAAACAAACAAAAAAAAACACTTTTGAATTTTCTTGTGGGGCACATTTTTAGTTTTATTATTTTAAAGGAGACAATTATTTTACTTTGTTGATTAAATTCATAGACGCGGCAAAAAATGTTTAAAGGTCATAAAAGGTATACAAGGGTTGGATTGATATTAGTACTAATAAAGCGTAAGATAAGTTTATTTTATGGAAGTTTACAAATGATTGCTATCATTATTGCGGTGTGGGTGGAGAAAGGTGTTCGTCTTCGCCCCTGATATGGTGTAATCACTTTTTTTATGATCCATTAATCTTCCTCACAAAAAACTTAAATTAAAAAATCACACAGTTTTTTCTTTAAAAAAAGATAAGAAATGTTTTATTTTTCAACTCATTTAAGATCAATGAATATAAAGAAAATGTAAAGCCTATATAAAATCTCTTCCAATTTCATCACAGGGACGTTGTACTCACATGCGAGTCATTTCTTTCGTAGTTGTCCCAGACGTCCTCACGCAGGTCACTACACGGTTCCTGTGAGAGGAACTTCATATTCTTCGTCCTCATGGCCAACTGAATGCACGACTCCCCTCTCCATTCTGACATCTTTTCCACGAGCAGCTGCCGAGTGTGTTCTGCGTTTCTCCTGTAGCATTGTTGGAGAAGTTCGATTGCGCAATGCTGAAAATATCTGAGGACAAGAATGATCAGAAAACATCTCTAGCAAATATTGCATAATAAATTATGGAGCAAATATTGATTTTCTATTGTGAAATACAAAGTGAAATTTGATGTGAAATTCCCATCGCTATAAGTATCTAAGATGTTGAAAATTTTCAATAGAAACAATCTTTCTTTAAAACTATTGGAATTTGGGCGTGGAGTGCGACTAATCCCAATGGTTACTTTTTGCTTGTTTTAATCCTTTTGCGAGTCTCACTGTCAAATTTATTTTGATCCAATGTGCACCTCAACACACCATGTGCAGCCAGCGCGCCTGCAATCAGGTGATTCTGAAAAGGGGAATTATTGACAGGCATCAGTTTTAATTTACGCGTGCACCTCGGGTTGCGAGAGCCTTGGTTTACGAAAGATTCAGGTTACGAACAACAAGTTCCAAAAATATTTTCGTCTCGGGCACCGGGAAGTGCTCGGGGGCTACGAATGAAGACAATAGATAGAAAACGAGAAGGAAGGGGGGGGGAGAGCACGCACGTTTTAAAGTTCGATATAAACAAGCGTCCACAGTACAAACAAAGGCCAAGCTGCACTAAACTGACTCAGCCCTAGCACAGTAGCAAGCGTGTTTGAAGCCTCGCATTTTGCCTTATTCCAGAGCTGTAAATGATTTCCATTATAGTAACAATTTTCTCATTGTCTTCTTCTTGATAAAAAAGACAAAATAATTCTGTTTTTTTTAAAAACATTTGTTGATTTTTTTTTAATATGTCAAGTACGAATTCTCTGGGTTTAGTCAGGTAAACAACTACCGATGTCGTTTGAAAAATAAAAAATAAAAAATTGTTCGACGTGAAACGGACCGTCCTTTTTTTCTTGATTTCAATTATTCTAGTTAAGAATGTTTCGGGTTACGAATGGAATTCTGGATCTAATTAAATTCATAACCTCAGGTACGTACTACTGTAACTTAATCTTAATTTACGTTGTTAATTTTAATGTTAAAATGTGGTTAGAAAAAATATACGATAGGTGCGTTCCGAGCAGGCCTGGCAGAAAGGGGGGGGGGAGTGTGGGGCGTTAAGATAACAAAATACAAGCCTATGACGGTTCTTCTGTTTATCTGGATTGTGGAAGCTGGAAGGACATCAGTAGTTTGACTTGTTTACTGATTGCTAACTTAACGTGACTATTTGAGTGTTCTTTGACTGGTTTCTTTTTTCATACATTATATAATCATAACAATTTATATTTCTTCGGATAAGAGAATTTTTTTTAACATCGTGATCATGTAATGAATAAATTATATTACCAAATATAGGGGATGATATTTCTTTTTATTATTTTGGTGGGGGGCAGGGTGGGGGAGGAGTGAAGGTGAGCCTGGTTTTAAGAAGTTCAACACATACATCATATGAATGAGTTTTAAAAATTCTTTTTCATCAACCGATGGCTCTAATATAATCAGTTTTACTTGACGATGTTTAAACACATTCATATAATTTTAACAACCCCGTAAAAACTGCATTTTTGACTACAAATCCTTTATATATGAGACAGAAATCAAAGTATTCATATGTTCAATATAATACGCAACACGCGACAAACATTTACAGACTGAAACCGACTGATCTCCCCTGGCTTTAAAACCGGGGGAAGGGGAGGGGTGTGGAGATCGATCGCTGGGGTTAACTCACATGGCACGTGAAAGGCGAACAATAGCAATCGGCGATATTGAATTACATAGAGTTACATAGAAATAAATTAAAAATGCATTAATTTAATTACGGTACATTCAATCGACCTGAAATTTTGATACAATGCATGGTTAGGTGACACGAGTCTATGTGCAAAATTTCAGCTCATTCCGGGAAACGTGTCATTTTTTACTTTTGTTTTTCCGCCCGACCGAAGGACGAAGATATGACGACAGAAATCACGACAAAGAGACAAGACGGTGAACTTAATATAAGGGATTTAATTAAACAACCCCTTAAAAACAAAGTTTATGACTATAAATCCCTTATATATGTGACATAATTAAAAGTATTGAGCATGTTCAAACGAGACAAACATTTACAGACTGAAACTGTCTTAACTCCCATTTGCTGTAAAACGGGGGGGGGGTGTGGTCAGGGATGGCTGGACTGAACTCATACTCATGAACTCCAGCGACACGTAAAATGTAAACAAAAACAGACGGCTATATAGAGTTACATAGAGATAAACTAAAAATGCATTAATTTAATTACGGTACGTTCAATCGATCTGAAATGTTGATACAATGCATTGTTATGTGACACGAGTCTATGTGCAAAATTTCCCGGGAAATTTGTGATTTTTTACTTTTGTTTTTCCACCCGCCCGCGAACGACAGACAGAGAGAGAGAGAGAGAGAGAGAGAGAGAGAGAGAGAGAGAGAGAGAGAGAGAGAGAGAGAGAGAGAGAGAGAGAGAGAGAGTTGACGACAAGATTTCGAAGTTAATATAAGAGATTTAAAAGTTATGTTAAAGATACTCACAGACAACTGAGTCCAAAAAAATAGAGCGCCATCCAGGTTTATTGATCCGATGCTGTGTTTAAACAGCTCGAAAAATGCACCTGTATTAAAATAATTACTAAAATTAACTTTTACTATAAAGAGTTTAATTTATTCGAGAACATTTGAGCCGATGCAATTTTGTCTTTTAAATAAACAACGCCCTTTTAAATCCAGTTAATGTGAATAAAAAATCCTATTAAGAATTGAACAATAAATAATCTCTTTCAATATGTTTACATTTCTTAGGATATGAATATTTTTTTGCGTAGAATGGATTTATAATTATGTGTGTTACTACTTTTATGTAAAGCGCTGTGATCCCATTTGCTTGCTGGGGTATTGTGCTTTATAAATTATCAAATTATTATTATTATTAAAGATTATCAAAAAGTTAAATTTATTGAAAAATATTCTTAACTCTATAAAGCGCAATGATATAGGAGTTCAAAGCCCTGCAAAACAGATAAATAAATATAGTTAGATTGAAAGACAAAGGAAATAGTTTTGTTGTTTTTTATAACAGTGGATGTAAAATCAAAATTAAATAGATTAATAAATTATATATTTGTTTAAATTATTACCTTGGTAGAAAACGTCTTTGTGTCCAACTGAAATAACAATGGTTTATTATTTATTTAAATTTACTTTTAAATGGACCTTTTGGAAAATAATCTTAATAATTGCGTCATCACACTCGTCATTGGGGGAAGAATTGACGCGCGGTGTTTTGATTGGATAAAATGTTATTTACTTTATAAGTCATTATTGGTTGTTGTTATATTGTATAAAACCTTAACTTTATGTTTAGATCAGTGATTCCCAAAGTGGGCAGTCTTGCCCCCTTGTGGGCGCTGAAGCGATTCAGGGGGGGGGCCTGTGAAGGTTACGGGTCGATTTGGGGGGCGGTGAATAACTGTAAGGGGGTGGTGTAAGCATAAAAAAGGAAGTTAAATTTTATAAAAAATTGATTTATGTATTCCGCAAATAACGCTTAACTTTTCTTTAAAAAACGATCTGGATGTAGGTTTGATTCCCGCATACTCCCTCACTTGCATTTAGTGTTTTGTTTTGATTTTTTTTTATATATGCATGCAATTGCGCACAGTGATAAAAATATAAGAATTTATAAAATTTTCAAACACTAAAATACAAATTTATCAAACAACCGACATTGACAAAACTCTTTTCAACAGCATTCACACAAGATGGCAATGGCTTGCTTGCTTCTTACAATATTTAGTTATTGATTGCCAAATCAGGTAAACCTTATGCTAATGGTGAAGAACAAATTATACTGGCTATAAGTGAATTAATACGGACTGTGATACCTAAGCAAGCATCTGATATTATCAACAAAAATTTGTTTAGCAATACTACAGTGCAAATAAGAATTGATGAAGAGGCTCAAGGTTGAAGATCATTGTGTGGCTATTTAAAAACATCTCTTGTTTTCTATTCAACTTGATGAGTCAACTTTCCCAGGAAATGAAGCTTTACTTTTATCATTCGTGCGGTTCACAAAGGAAGAACAAATTTGTCAAGAATTATTATTTGATAAATATTTGCAAACTGATTCCAAAGACGTATCAATATTTCAAGCATGGGATAAGTTTTTTAAAGAAAAAGGAACAACTCTAAGTTGTAAGCAATATTTTATCAATAGCTTCAGATGGTATGGCGCTACAGGTGTGTTCTTGTATATTTAAAAAAGGAGGTGTTTAATGCATTCACAGAATACTATATCATCCATCGTAAACATCTAGTTGCCAAAAATTTAAGTGCACGCCTACATAATTCATTACAATATGTATTTAAAGAAATCAACAAAGCCAGAAGCAAATATATAAATTACATATTATTTAAATAGCTTTGTATTAAAAACGGTGAAGAATTTAATCGTTTGCTGCTTCATTCGGAAGTCCGTTGGTTTTCAAAGGGTGCCTGTTTTATAAGCTGCTTTACTAAGTGCTGAAGTTCTTGAAAGATAAAAATGATGCTTTACGAACCAATTCAATTCAAAAGTGACATCTCTTACTTGACCGACTTCTTTAACATATTTAAGTAAACGAATCTTTTGCTTCAAGGTGATGAACTGAATTTACAAAGAACAAAGTCTGTTATTTCTGCATTTGAGGAAAAGCTTCTGTACAAAAGGAAATTTTGGGCAAGGGGAATTCAGCCATTTCCTAATTTATCAAGATAAAAAAAAATTATGAAGAATTACTTTCCTATTGTAAGCCCTTGGATGTTTTCCATTTGATTTTAATCAACGATTTGATGATATTTTGAAAATGAACATACCTGATTGGATTGTGGATCCTTTTTGAAGTGCAAACACAGAATAATCTCCACAGTTACAAGAAGATCTGATGGAACTAACTACAAATGATGAATTGAATTTTTAAATAAAAAGTGGCTATAAACAATTCTGGCTGGAAATGGAGATCCTGAAGTATGGGCTGTAATTTAAAATTTCTTAATTAAATTTCCTGCATCATATTTAGTGGAAAGTAGATTCAGTGCGGTAACTAATTTATTAACAAAAAAATGCTAATAGTCAATCTTGGTTATTTAAGATTACTGCTGACGAAAATAGAGCTGAGGATTACTAAATTGGTAGCAGCATACTACGTTCATTTTCTCATTTAGATGATTTCGAATGGTTTTTTTGTTTTTGTTTTTTTTTAACTATTCTTGTATTGTGGAACCAGGTTACTGGTTATGATTCGCATAAATGCATTCAAATTGTAGTCAATCAACATCTATCTGTTCTTATACTTATTGATTTTCATACACGAAAAACCTTTCTCACAGATGTATGTGGATCTAAATAGTGGCAAAAGAGTGGCATAAAAGTTTTTTAAAGTGTGGAAATGCCGCACCTAGCAAAAGCCAAAAAACCTTTAGAAGAAAAACTAACTTGAACTTCTCCTGCAGGTCATAATCTGCTTTTAGGTTAAGCAGTTCTAACAGTATATCCTCTGGGGCTTAATCAGTTTCTGCACTAAATTGCGAACTGAGGATATTGATGAGTGGTTCCAGGTTACTTGTAGTCTCGGAACCTTCTTTCAAATTACATAGCAAGGGCATCCAAATGAGCCTTGCACTTGTCAGCCATTTTACCAGAAACGGTCTTCTGTTTCAGCACAGGGAAATGGCAAAACCTGTTTTCACCTGCTTGCCTGGAGAACAGGGAAAATTTTGCCCGAAATGATTTACCATGCACATACATTTTATGTGCAAACAAGATATTGCCATGAAGCTTGACATTCAGTTCATTCAACTTTTCCATAATGTCAATGGCAAACATGAAGTCTGACTTCCTGTACATTGGTAATTTAATCACACGTGAGAGAGTTCCACAAAAAGACTTTGCTTGCATCTCGAAGTTGGTACATCAAATTGTCACTTTTTTTGGTCAAAACACCTGACTAATGTTCCCTTGATAAATAAATGGTGTCAAATTTTGTTTTCTGTTTTGGACACATGCTTGCTGCATCTGTCAAGCATTCCTTGATGAACTCACTGTAAGAAAAAGCATTGTTCCGTTTTACGATCTTATGGGACATCTCCAAACTGGCTTCGATTGCAGAATCTTGTATTATAAGACTGTTCGCTGCTTCTTTAAATTATTTAACAACTTCTTACATTTCCTTTTTCTCTCTTCGTTCGTTAAATTGTGCCCGAAATACAAATGTTTTGTTTGGTGGTATCTTTTTAATATTTACATTTACTCCTTAAAAACGCTCACACACTCACGCACAGCAAGCAGGCTGCTTTTCTCCTAACGCTCGTGAAGCAGTATTTAAGAGTTTATTCGCCATTTTAAAAAAAAATTGACATTAGTCTTCAATATTTTTTCTTTGCCAGCACTCATTGGTAAATCAACGTTTATTTGCTTTTAAATTACATTTTTTCATAACTGCTCGAAATGTAAGTCGTAAACAAAAGTCAACATCCTGTTGAGCTGATAGGTGGTTTCGTAAAGGGTATGTCGACAATTTATGACTAAGGTTTCTGGAGCAATAAAACTAATTATATATCTCTAGATTCGAATCAAATACTCGGAATAAAATTTCTAAAATATATATTAAAAATTCTAAGCAAAGAAAATAAACGTGACATAAGATCACCACGTGTACATGCCTACAGGCGCATAATATATAATCTGACTGGCCCGCGGACAGTAGTTTGCCAATCCCTGTGTTAGAATATAATATTTTTTTAAAAAGTAAAAAAACAAGTTTTTGATTATAAATCCTTTATAAACAAGACATAACTAAAAGAATGTTCATTATAATACGCAGCGCAAGACAATCCAAAAATACAAAATTGTAGTCATGTGTCGTAAACCATGTTTAATATAATGCGCACAGATCGGGAATACATTTATAACAAGTATTGTCAATTAAATACGCACCTTATTTCGCGACAAGAAAGGCTGTTCAATATACTGCGCACCACGACACTTAGCAAAAAAATTTAACATGTTACAAAGAGATAAATAAAGATAATTAAAAATTCATGAATTTATTACAGTACATTCAATTAATCTGAAATTTCGAAACATCATTTTTGTCGTCGGCACGAGTCTGCTTGCAAAATTTCAGCTCGCTAGCTTTCGAGGAAGTGGGTTAAAAATCGATCCAATGTTTTTTCGGCACCGCCCGCCTCAAGAAAGCAGACACCACGAGTTAATATAAAGGATTTAAAAACCAATGCGGGGGCGCTGAATAGTATTTTTTTCTTGAAAGTGGGTGGTAGGCCAGAAAAGTTTGGGAACCACTGGTTTAGATGATGTGATGTTAGGGTAAATGTAGGAATATCAACCCGATGTAGCCTGGTTTGATTTCAGAGAAATTATTTGTTTATTTATTTTATTTTTTTATACACTTATTTGGGGGAAAGAAGCTTCAGCTTTACATATCTACTTGGATTTCCAACCTGGAAAAATTTTATATTAAAACATTTCTTTTTTTAAATTTTCGCTGCCTTCTGTGTTTTTAAAATACATGTTTAATGATGATAATTTAAATATTTTTTTAAAAAAATACATTGAAATACTAAATGTTGATTTCAGTTTTTCTTTCAGTATATATAATTCAAGAAGTTCTAAAAACAAAAAAATTTAAATGAAACTTTTGCTAAATTTTCAATATAGTACTTACATAAAAACTTATCAAAATTGTTGTTATATTTATAGAAATCACCGTCAAACTGAAAGAAAAGTGCATAATTTAAATTTCATAGTCAGAAAGCAAAGTGAGCGAGTGCTTGAATAAAACAGTTTCTTGTATTTTCCTAAACAAAAGAAAGCGGAACAAGTAAACTTTAAGGATTTTTTTTTAAAACTAACATAAAAACAGGAAATTTTTATTTTCATCCTTTCCGTAAATATTCATTTTATAGATAAACAAAAAACGGGGGATATAGGTTAAGTGATGCAGAAATTCAAGAATGGGTGGAGATGGTCGTAACAATGCATTTCTTTCGGGATACAATAAAGCTGGCATGTCATTCATGAGAAAAAGGCGTATATGTTAAAATAGGGACCACAGGCTCTCGAGGCGTCTGCGGGGTTGCCAATATAACCAAACATCAGATAATTCTCCACGATTAAGGCAAGCTAACTCAAACCCAGCGGAGATAAAACCTTAGATCAAAAGTGTTATACATCAATACCACTCACTACCACCACCACTCACTACCACCACCACTCACTACCACCACCACTCAATACCACCACCACTTACTACCACCACCACTCACTACCACCACCACTCACTGCCTCCCCCAGTCACTACCATAACCACTCACTCCTGCACCACTCACACCTTCGTCCTTTTCTCCTAGATGTCGTATATATTTCTTCAATCGCGAACAGCCTTGCAAAGTAATACACAGTTCAAATAGGCAGGCTCGATCATTTACCTTAGCATAAATGTCATCAATAGCTTTCCTGATCTCTGAAGTGTCTACATTTCTTTGAATCATGTAGGACAAAAAGTTGTGTCTTGATCTTACAATAGCCTCCTTGGTCACTTTTCGAATCGTCTCAAAGTCCCACGTGATTGCCTGACGAAGATAATCGATTCTTTTCAACATCATACTCACATTAAACAAGATGAGATGTTAAAAGCTTAGCATTATTTCGGAATTTTTGGAGCAGGATTAAAAAAAAAGATTTCATTTCAATCCTCTTTATTTTCTGTTATTTTAAAAACTAAACAATGTGGATTTTTTTTGTTTTTTTATGTCTTCTTTGGTTTATTCTTGTGAGCTTAGTGTTAGGAAAATAAGTAAGATTAATTGGAACTATAATGTTTTAGAATTAACAAGCCTTCATCTCTCTCTCTCTCTCTCTCTCTTTTTTTTTAAAGATGTAAACGAACAGGAATAATTTGAGTGTATCATAAAACTCAATATAAATTAACCCAGGCAGACATTACTTGAAAAAGGCGGTTCTAAAATTTAAAAAACCCCTCAAAACCAATCAAGAATACACAAAACTAGATACTAAACTCCACTCGCATTACCTCCCCTTCGTGTTCATAGTCAAGCACGTTTAGTGTCATCCTCAGGAGGAAACAATCCAACTTGCCCTCATCTAGTTGGTGATGATGTTTTAGAACTGTGTAAATAAAAAAGACCTAGATGAATTGATAAAATGGGAAACTAACTGGAGTATGAGTTTCCACCCAGAAAAGTGTCAACTGTTAAGAGTAACAAAGAAAAAGAAACAAATAAATTCAAAATATTTCATTCATGGAAAGGAACTAACCCAAACTAAAGATGCAAAATACTTTGGAGTCATAATAAATGAGAAATTATCATGGAATCCCCATGTCAATGAAGTTATTAAAAAATCAAACAAAACCTTAGGCTTTATAAAAAGAAACCTTTACAAATGTAATAAAGATATAAAACTAAAATGCTATCTCACTTTGGTGAGACCTGTACTAGAATATGCATCTTCTGTATGGGACCCATCCACCAAAGAAAACATTGATAAACTAGAACAAATCCAAAAAAGAGCTGCCAGATTCATTACTGGAGAATATTCAAAACTGACTAGAATAACACCATTAGTTAAATCATTAAACCTTGAAACACTAGAGGATAGAAGAACCAAGAGTAAAGTAGTAATCATACATAAAGCAATTAACTCTAATTTAGAAATACAACACAAAGATAACTTAATACAACCCTCAGATAGACATAAGGATAAAAACACCTTTCTTATTCCGTATGCAAGAACAAACTCATACAAATTTTCGTTCTTCCCGTCCGGAATTCGGGCGTGGAATGGGTTGCCTGAAGAAACCAGGAAAGCCAACACTTTATCAACATTTAAAACTCTAATAAGAATGCAGGAATAAACACAAACCATAGATAAGCGTAGGACGCAATAATCTTCTGTATAGAAGGAGCGTCTGAAAGAGATATGATAAGATAAGAAGATAAAAACATTAATATCCGCTTACGACCAAAAGTAAAGGTATGGTTGTGCCGGTCCCCCTACCCCACCACGAACCCAATTTTCGGACTTGCCATCATTTCAGCTGGAAATTGCGCAAGACTTAATACCTCTGAACTTACCCATCCTCCTTGGCTCTCCCCTTTCGTTTCGCCTCCCCCACCTCTCTCCTCTAATGCTTCACTCCCCCCCTCCCCCACTTTTCTCAAAAAATAAAACCAATGACAATTAGGTCAGTTTTAATAACAATTTCTGCATAACAAAAAGGGCCTCTTTTTAAGGCTTAGAAAATGTGACTTTAACCCCCCCCCCAAAAAAAAACCCCAAAAAAAACAAACAAACAAATTTTAAAAAATCAAGCTTACTTCTTTAAGCAGTAGCTTAAATGTTAATTCTCTTTCTCTCTCCTCTCTCTCTCTCTCTCTCTCTCTCTCTCTCTCTCTCTCTCTCTCTCTCTCTCTCTCTCTCTCTCTCTCTCTCTCTCTCACTCGTTATTATGATAGGATACGTGCATCAGGGACGCGAATCAAATACAACACAAATATCTTTGACAGCATAAATTACGAGTTCTTACAATAATCACAAAGAAACAAAATAAGTACTACCTTTAAATATTTCCGATGTAATGCGTCCTCTGCGACGCGCCTGCTCCAGTGTTAACTCGGAGATTAATTTATTGTTTGACAATCTGTTGATAAAAAAAGTTTACATTGGTATTTTTTTTTACTTCTGCCGACCTTCTCGCCTGAGTTTATAAAGGGATGTTCTGTTTAATGATGTTTGAACTATTTTGGGACATTACAATAGGAGGGCCTTATGAGCTTAAATTCTTAAATTCAATTTTTTTTTAATTATTTGATTTTCGAAAAAAAAATTCTCAATAAATTGCAATAATGTTTTAACTCTTTTATGCTGCAACAGTTGGTAACTTTCCCCACATAACTTTTAACAACCGGTTAAACTTTTATAAAGAATCATTCAACAAGCGAATAATTTGGTGACTATTCAACTTGCACTTCGTGTCTAAAAGTTTATCTTTTCTGGTTGATGTGTTCTGTGGCTAAACACTGCAGTCAAGTTTTTTTTTATTTTCGTTCATCTATTAGTTTTTATTTTTGCTTGTTCGCTGACTGACGAAGGCTTTCTGTTGAAGGCGTTCAATGTTTTGTGGCGTCTTGTCAGGCTCACGTATACCTTTTTATTAAAGAATAAAACAAATCTTTTTTATCATTGTCAAACCTGTTTGTTTCGACTTTGATTGGATCCTTCCTCCTGGACTCGTGAGATTTCGAACTGTCAGGATGGACTTTATTCGTCTTTGAATCTTTGCTTTTCTCTTTGTCTTCTTTTTTTGTTTTATCTAATTTATACTGAAAGGGGGGAAATGACTTTAATAATAAGCTTTAATATACATTTATTAAAAAAACTTGAATCTGTGAGTCTAGACTTAATCTCTCCATAAGACGATTCATATGATTAGCATCTCCTCAACATGAACTGATTATTAATTGAATCCGGACACATCATTGTATTCATCGACACACAGGAAGGGAAAAGGTTACGTACTAAAATGAGGGGAAAACTGACACATTTCCAGACACATTCGATGCTGGAATTCAATAAACAGGAATGCTGGATAACAGAGTAATCTAGAAATTACTGGATCTTGGACAATTCCGGATACTAAATAACAATGGATAAAATTGTAAACTGAATAACACTGGACATTTAATAAGGGGCCGTCCATAAAGTACGTCATGCTCCGAGGGGGGGAGGGGATGTAAGAAAGTGTGACACTTTGTGACAAGGGGAAGGGGGGTCAGGCCATGTGTGATGTCACACATTTATTTTTTTTATTATTTTTTTCTAATTTATCTATATTTTTTTAGTAGAATTTAAAATAGTTTTAAAAATAATTATCAAACATTTTGTAAAACATTAGAATTAGTTTTATGTCAAAATAGCATGAAATGCGTTTCTCCTGCATGTGTTAATAAATCTGAATTGGATGCAGCAGGACTGATATCGAAGGATCAGGAATGGCTTGACAATCATGTTCGCACCAGCCAATACTTCACTCAAATTGTTAAATATCAGGACATGAAATGTTGCGACAAACCATGAAGCTCATATTTCAACGTTTTACTTTGAAGATTCTTCCCCTCCTCCAATCCCAATCAACCAAACAGTTGATGGATTCAAAGCATCAGAAAGAGCAGTTGCAGATTCTCATAAATGTCCTTCCTTGATTGTAGTACAAACTCTCAAATTTGATGACATCATGCCGAGGTCAACAGGAGTTTTCAAAGTACAACCACATGATTACCAGCTTATTTGATCGACTTTGCAAAGTATGTCACTTATATTTTGCCTCACAAACAATGTTGAAGAAACATACAGGACAACACAGAGCTCGGGCTCAGGAGAATGTGGCCACCCAAACTGTTCCAGAATCAACTCAGATAAAAAGCATCCGTCCTTTGAGAATCACTTCTAGAAGGCAAAGAGAACCTATGGCAGTTATTGCCAGAAGAGAAAATGCACATACAGAGGCTGTTGATTGGTTAGATGAGGACGAGTTGATCTGTCTGCAATTACCTTCCAGGAAACGATGATGGTGAAAGAATGATGTCAGTCGTAACTATGGATGAAACACTTCACTTCACCGTTGTAAGATGATGTCCAGTGAATATTGACTAGATTGAGTAACTGTTTCATTGAATTATTGTGACAACTGTTGGCAATTAACTATTCTACTATTAAAGTCATTTTAATGATCTGATAGTTCTTTTAAGTGGGGGTATACGGGATTTTGGCTCCAGCTCCGGCAAATCCGGAATCCGGCTATTTGTTTAAAAAATCCGGCTCCGGTTTCGGCAGGTTTCACTTCATAAATCCGGCTGGCCGGTACATTCCTAATTTATATATATACTAGCGTATCACCCATCAAAAATGATGGAATTTTTCAGCTGAAATCTTTTTATTTTGAAAAAATGCACTTTTTTTAGGGCGCCTACGGCACTGACCTTTTTCAAAAGCCCAACTAACTTGTCCTTTTTTGATAAATACGAAATATTAAACTTTCTGAAATGTACACAAAGTATTTTATAATAGGGGTTGTAGGGTGCCTACAAAATTAAAATATGAGCTAAAACAATGACGTCATATAATATTTTGTTTACAGCGCATCTTTAATTTGCACACCTTTTGATGCATTGGTGCAGTAATTTGGTGTGCTGCTTTCTAAAATTAGTATCCTCACGGACAGACACTACGTGACATTGCAAATTATATTATTTATATTCATAATGGATCCGGAAAATCCGAATCCGGCCATTTTAACAATTCTGATTTCGGTTCCATCCGGATTTCACTTCATAAATCCGGCAAAATTCAGCTCCGGCCGGATTTCAAAATTTTGAATCCAGTACGTCACCTACTTTTAAGTGGAAATTATAAATTAAATACAGTTTAATAGTAAAGTGTTATTTAAGTATTAAAATAAACATTTTAATTAGGTGTTAGTTTAAAAAAAATTGAAAGTGTGACGTACTTTGGGGGGGTGGGGGTGGGAGGTTCCCGATATTTGTGACAGTTTGTGACAGGGGTAGGGGGGTCAAAAATGGTCAAAAATGGTCAAAAATAGTGTGACGTACTTTATGGACGGCCCCTAACACTTGATAATATTGGAAACTAGACGATCGTTTATCCTAGATGTAATATTGCATAATAGATAATCTCGCATGCTGAATAACACTAGATGATTGACGAGATGAAAATTTAATTTGTTTTAACAAATTTAAATATAGGTTCAGCTTCGATTTTTCAAGGGAGATAATACCGGTGTGGTGTTAGGGAGAGGAGACTGTGACCAGGTAGAAAGAAAGTAATATGTGGGTAAACATGTTATGGCAAGAATTAGTATATCTTCTACATTACTTTCCAATCGGCTTACATGCTGTGTAAGTTTAGAGATTCGCCGCATTAGAATTACCTTTTCGTTTCAGCTTATGGTTGACTATTGTTTAAGAAAACAATAAAATGAATTATCGAGAGAGAAGCGCTCCATTAATTAAACGGCTGCGTAGCTGTCTTCTTCTTACATATTTTGACTTATCTCTATTTCCTGTATTCTGTCATTTCTGATAACCTTTAAAGTACTAGACGTGAATGAAAACATCCAAGAAATGTAACACTTCTCATAAATAAAACCAATCGAAAAAAATACAATGGTTAATTTGATTATAGATTATTTTTTTAATTCGGTAAAACTTACTTTTAGGAGAACTGTTGGGATCATTACAGATTGTTGGTTTGTTGCATCATCATCACTCAACACTATGGCACATTCAAAGCATTCTATGGAGTTTTTTTTAACAACCTTTAACATATGTACAATACCAATACCAGTTCTCTTAGTTATGTTTGAAACCTGTGGCAATTCTGGAGTCTTTACTTATCATTAATATTATCTCTTACGGTGTATCAAAATATTTTTTTAAAAATTATACACATTTTGTAAAGTTCACGAAAATTTCACAAGCAATCAATTATTAGAAATACCTTTCATTGACTCTTTTGTGAAGGAAAGCTTCGAAGAGGAGAATACCAAATACCGGAAAAGGAAATTTGCTTCTGACCGCTTTTGATCTTTCGTATTTCTCACATCAAGGGGTTTGTGTTTATATGTTGGTTTCTAGAATGGAATAGAAAAGATCGCAATTAATAAAACATTTTATATGTCAATTGAACGAAAACATTTTTTTTTAAAACGTAAAAATCAAAGTGTTTTACTATAAATCCTTTATATATGAGACGAAATTATATGTATGTTCAATACAATACGCACTGCGCGACGGACAAGCATAAACATTTACACGTTACATAGAGACAAGTAGAGATAATCTAAATATTCTTTAATTTAATTATGGTACATTCGATTGATGTGAAATTTTAATAATATCATTTTTATCGTCACGACGAGTCTGCCTGCAAAATATCAGCTCGATAGGATATCGGGAAAAGGGTTAAAAATCGATCCAAATTTTTTGAGACAAGCAAGCTACGAGTTAATATAAAGGATTTAAAAAATGAAGTTTTAAAAATTTATAAAAGCATCTTGGGTTATATAAACATTGATTTTTTTAAAATTCTGGATTAATTTTGCATGTTAATAACCCTGGATTAATCTACAGAATAAGGTGCATTCAAACAACCAACTTTAAAAGTGCGGTGAGGCAGGGGCGGATTAAGACTGCATGGGTCCCCTGGCTGCAATTCAAACTGTGGCACTATCCAGCAAGCGTCCCTTTAAATAAAATTATTGCTAGCAGCTAATATAAGACTGTAACTTGTAACTAAATAGTCCATTGGTTCCTTGCTCATGCTTTATCTGTACTACGGGATCGGCCCCTTCCCAGCTAAAAAGATTATTCATGAAAAAACCGACCTCGAAGAAATAACTGTTTGTCGGTATCCTAAAATTGAGTGTAAAAAGACAAATTAATTTTAAAAAAAAGATTCCACCAATAAGAATAGATCCCTACATCACGTGCTTTAAAAGGTTACGCACTTCCACATGACCACGAGAGCTTGACGGAAATCGTAAATGTAAAAAATATGAACAATATTCTTGAAAATTTTCTCTTGTTGAGCCTATTAAATCAGGTTTTTCTATCGGATCCGAATAGTGATCAGATTAACAGATTAGATTTTATTAATTAGTTTAATTGATATTTTCAGGGATTCAAGCAAACATTCGTCCACATTTATTATAAAATATACTAAATTTGGGGCCCCTAAATCATCAGGGGCCCCTGGCTTTAGCTCGTTCAGCCTCCCCCATTTAATCCGCCATAGCGGTGAGGTCTGCACCAAATCTACACCAGATCTTTGCCAAATATCCTCCAAATCACCAAACTCTACTACAACTGCACCATATCCCCACCAAGCTTCACCAAAACTCTACCATAGCCCCACCAAGCTTCACCAAAACTCCACCATATCCCCACCAAGCTTCACCAAAACTAAACCATATCCCCACCAAACGTCACCAAATCTTTGAAGCCTCCACCAAACCTCCACCAAACCTCCACCAAACCTCCACCAAACCTCCACCAAACCTCCACCAAACCTCCACCAAACCTCCACCAAACCTCCACCAAACCTCCACCAAACCTCCACCAAACCTCCACCAAACCTCCACCAAACCTCCACCAAACATCCACCAAACCTCCACCAAACCTCCACCAAACCTCCACCAAATCTCCACCAAACCTCCACCAAACCTCCACCAAACCTCCACCAAACCTCCACCAAACCTCCACCAAACCTCCACCAAACCTCCACCAAACCTCCACCAAACCTCCACCAAACCTCCACCAAACCTCCACCAAACCTCCACCAAACCTCCACCAAACCTCCACCAAACCTCCACCAAACCTCCACCAAACCTCCACCAAACATCCACCAAACCTCCACCAAACCTCCACCAAACCTCCACCAAACCTCCACCAAACCTCCACCAAACCTCCACCAAACCTCCACCAAACCTCCACCAAATCTCCACAAGGAGACAGCTACTCTCAACACTTCCTTCCCACATGTTTTTTCTCTGATAAAATTGGAAATTGCATGCAAGAATTATTTGTGATACAGAATCTCTGTTAAGCTTTTAACTTTTAAACAAAACAGATATCATGCATAACGACACCCCGTCACAAAAGAGACAACATTTTTAAGTAAAAGATCGTAAATAATATCTATAAATTAAAGCTTAGTTTATTAAGGGCCGCCCATAAATGACGTCACGCGATTTTGGCCGATTTTTTCCCCCTCTCACCCCTAATCACATGTTGTCATAAAAAGTTATAACCCCTCCAATATGACGTCACGAAGCTTTGCCCCCCCCCCTCCCCCCATAAAGGCCGCATTTATTTTCTATTTGAAATGAGCATGTTTCAAATCTTGTTCTTGTCATTTAAGTATGTATTTAGTGTAAGGCGGCACTCTTCACGCGTGTGAAGCAATTTAAAAAGTCATTAAATAAATTGTAAGTAATCAAAAATTTATGCGGATTTTTTTAAAAAAAATGTTGCACGTTTTGACGTTACGTCACAAATTTAATTAACCCCCCCTTTCCCATCGTCACACAACGCCACACATCGTCACACATCGTCACACATCGTCACACATCGTCACACATCGTCGCACATCGTCACACATCACCACACATCGTCACACATCGTCACACATCGTCACACATCGTCACACATCGTCACACATCGTCACACATCGTCGCACATCGTCGCACATCGTCACACATCGTCGCACATCGTCACACATCGTTACCAATTCGTCACCTCCTGCCCACCCCCGATAAGTGACGTTATTTATGGACGGCGCCTTAATCACATGTATCAAATGTTATAATAAAAATAATGACTATAAATTATTATTTCATAATTATTATCGTAGGACAAAATTATCTTCTGTAAAGAAGGAGCATCTGTAAACAGATATGATAAGATAAGATAAGATAAGACAGGATAAAATTAGATAATTAAATTGTTATGATATTTTCTTCCGAAGGTCAGCAGTAAACATACCTCAGCTGTGGGTGGTGTAACAAGTCTTTCAAAGTCTTCTAGACTCCTGACGCCAATGGCTGTCACATTTTGTTTGGATTTAAGAATCTCTCCAAAATATGTGAAGAGTTCATCTCCACCCTCAATTAAAAGTAAAAAAGATTCTGTGAAAAAAAAAGTTGAAACATGAAACGCTTTAAACTGTCTTGATCTGTTGATTAAAAATCAAACAGAAGACTCACTGCGAATTGTAGTGTTTTATTGATAAAGGTGGCCTTAAAGAGTTACGTCTTTATGCGTCAATAAAACAACTGAGCTATACTTTTTAAGGCAGAGATTTGTGAGGTTATTCAAAAGCCCAAGTAACTTATCCTTGTTTGATAAATACGAAATATTAAACTTCCTGAAATGTACACAAAGTATTTTATAATTGTTTAAGTAATTGACGACACATAATATTTTACGACGAGAAACACCACACACTCTGTTAATCTCGAAACCAAAATGATTATGATTTCACACAGTGGCGGATTAAGGGGGGGTGCTGATTGGGCTAAAGCCAGGGGCCCCCAATGATTTAAGGGCCCCAAACTTGTTATATTGTATAATTAATGTTGCTGGATCGGGCCCCATTTGGAATTGCAGTTCAGTGTTAATCCGCCCCTGATTTCACATCTATATTTTCTACCAAAAAAATATGCTGACTGCTATGGACTGTTGTACTATGTCACTCAGCGTTACGGATACAGACAGTGAGTGAGTGACTTGGGCGTTTATATTGTTTATTTTAAAGTTTTTCTTTGGTAGTTTTCAACATTTAAAAGTCAACCAGACTTGTACTGTGGAGTACTTAATTATGTATTATACTAGAGATAACCCGCCAAAAATGACGGAATCTTTTTTGGTTCAAACAGCACTATAAAACAAAATAGATCGCAGTTCCCGCTAACATCACTACATCCATACAGACAACGGGAATCATTAACATAAGTAACTTATCCTTGTTTGATAAATACGAAATATTAAACTTGCTGAAATGTACACAAAGTATTTCATAATTATAAATCCTCAAATCCTATTTTACATCGATCCCTTTTCAAAAATTAAAATATAAGCCTAAAACAATGACGTCATATAATATTTTTATACAAAATCGATCGCAGCGCCACCTAACAGCATTATTACATACATACATACAGACAACGGGAATTATGTATATTGATAGTTCTTCATAACGTATCATTGAGTACATCAGAACGTACAATAGCGTGCATCCTAACGTATTGTCCTTATTAGTTGTAGTTATGTTGTATGTTTATTATATGTGTGAAGCGCTTTGAGCCCAGCTACTAGCTGGAGTACAGCTGTATTTAAATTATCACATTTTTATTATATCATTATTAAAGAGTACTGCACAGCATATTTTAGATTATTTAATGACGTAATTTAGAGTACTTCATTGTCACGTGAGAGAGGAAATTGTTAGTAATCACATGACGAGAGAGAATAAAACATGGCGACTGAGTGTGTGGTTCCATTTTACGGACCTGAGATATACTGGATGTAAATTAATGTAAATAGAAGTTGTGATTAAAAGTTATATTATTCAAACGGTGCCTCATAGATTCATTGTGAGACAGAGTTAATAAGGTCACGCCCACTCGGCTATGTGACATTCATATCGTACTATATGGTGCATCATAACGTAATGATAATTATGAAGAAAATCTTTTTTTGTAAATATCTTTTCCAAAATAAGTATTTTATATTACCTCTGGACGTGAACATGTCTAACAGAGGTTGGGAAACTTTTGTGATGACACCTTTAGTTAACTGCTGGGCGCTAGAAAGCCTCACAATTATCTAAAATGAAAAGTAAAAGTATCAAATTAAATCCCTTAGGAACAAATATCAAATTATGTCAACGCCCCTGATAAAAACGGTGTCAAAAAAAAACCTTAGAAAAATAACCGGGCTTAGATGATTTGAACTTTTTTAATTGTAAAGAGATTTGAACAAATATTAATAGGTTTTAGGGGCAATAAAATAATTGGAGCTCTGCGTTCATAGTGAAAAGTTTAAATTTAATGTCGATTTTTACGCATTGCGTTATTAAACAGTATGTTTTGTTTATTGAAATTTGCAAAAGGAAAGTTCAGGCATTAAAGGTCGACATTTGATGGCTTATTTTTTTTATAAATCTATATTTTACTAAATTCTAAGCCTACTAGAAATTGCATAGTGTTCATATTATGTTACATTTATTTATTGAATAAAAGTAATGGTATGAATCGTAAATAAATAAAATAAACTAAAAAATCAATAATTTAATTACGGTACATGCGATCGATCTGATTTTTTGAGACATTGTTTTTATTATCGGTACGAAACTGCCTGCAAAATTTCAGCTCGCTAGCTTATGAGCAAGTGGGTTAAAAATCGATCAAAAGTTTTGGCGACAAGCAATCAAGCAAGCAATCAAGGGTGCAGACACCACGAGTTAATATAAAGGATTTAAAAACCAAGTTTTTCACTATAAATCCTTTATGTACTAGACGTAACTAAAAGAATAATCATTATAATACGCAGCGCAAGACCATCCACAAATACAAAATTGCAGTTGTGTCGTAAAACATGTTTAACATAATGCACACCGATCAGGAATATGTTTATAAAAAGAGTTGTAAATAAAATACGCACATTATTGCGCGACAGAAAGGTTGTTCAATATAAAACGCACCGTGACACTCTATCTCAAAAAATAAAATGATACATAGGAATAAATAATATAATCTAAAAATTCAATAATTTACTTACGGTACATGCGATCGATCTGAAATTTTGATACTTAGTTTTTATCATCGCCACGAAACTGCCTGCCTGCTAAATTTCAGCTCGCTAGCTTACGAGAAAGTGGGTTAAAAATCGATCAAAAGTTTTGGCGACAAGGGCGCAGACACCACGAGTTAATATAAAGGATTTTTAAAAAAGTCTTTCAAAGGTTAAAACAAGACCACAACCGAAAAAAATGTTTTATGGAAATTACTTATTCCTTTTCTGTTTCAGAAAATAAAGTTACACCCAGATTCTTTATATGGATTGATAAACTACATCCATAATCCTTATCAATAATCTCCACCCATAATCTCCACCCATAATCTCCACCCATAATCTCCACTAAAAAATCATCCATAATCTACTCCCTTAAGCTGCATGAATCCAAAATCAACATTAGTTATCTATATCCATTACCTTCATTTTACTTTCTATGTCCATTGTCTACATTTTGTCCGTTTCGGAAAACTCTACCGCATAAAATTTTACACAGTATACATTTTTGGCATCAAATACGGTACATTTGTGATTGTCACGCTGAGTATCCTGCTTCGATCCGCAGTTGCCGATAAAACTTATTAAATGTTAAAGTAGAACAATCAAAGTAAATTTCAAGAGCCAAATATTTTCAGCTGCACATCTGTCTGTTATAAATCGGATACACGCTATAAGACACTCGGCCTTCGTTATACAACATCCGATAGACAAACAAATCTACTCGAATTTAATAGAAATTAAATGTGTGGTTTTTTTTAAATTTTTTATTTACTAGCAATATCAAAGTTGCGATCCTGTTTAGAACATTCAGTGGTTCTCACTATTTGTTACCTGTGGAGTCCATTTTATGTCCAGCTGATGGAGAAATTCTCCCAGTTCCAATGGATGACCCTCGTTGTCATCTCCATAAGAAGGTATACAATAGAACTGCAAGACATCAGAAAATAAAACTTACATCTCAAATACACAATTTTAGGTGGCATTCAGTCAGTCGTTCGGCTGATCGATGTACAAATAAAAGTAAGTATCTGCGCAAATTCACGAAGTCATTGAATTAACCGGGAATTCATGAGTTACTCTAATTACCTTCTTAAATTCATGAGTTCATTCGCTTACCTGCGTGAATTTATAATTTCGTCACTTACCTGCGTGAATTTATAATTTCGTCACTTACCTGCGTGAATTTATGAGTTCATTAACTTACCAGCGTGAATTCATTTTCTTTTTTGTTGACTGCGTAGATTCTATTCTCTTGCACAATTACGTTTGGATCATGGTCATTAGATTTCATTGAGTCCATATCGTCCAGTTTCAAGGTTTGACCTGTTGCTTCATGGTCATATTCAACATCAGACGTCATTGTGTCCATATCATCCAGTGTCAAGGTTTGACCTGTTGCTTCATGGTCATGTTCAACATCAGATATCATTGTGTCCATATTTTGTCCAATCCAAACTTGAATTCTATTTTAGACATCATGGAAATAGTCGTTAGGTTCTAATGGTAGAAAGGACACAATGATTAATGCTACAATTTGATTAGTTTGATTTCAATTTAGGAGAAGAAAAAAAACAATTTAACTCAGCGTTGATGTATCTAACGTCTTGAAATTAATTAAAAATAAACTTGCATCTTAACACATATGAAATTAAAATATGTTAAAAAATATGTGTAAATTTTCACATTTACATATTTTTTTATCAAGAGGTATTTACGATAAAATGGAATACCAAGGCTAAGACAATAACATATGGTTACAAAAAAGTATTCTTATAGTTTATTTAAATTTCAAAATGGTTGACATTTATTCCATAGGCTATATATATTTTGTTTTTTTTTAAATCCAAAAGATTTCTAATTTCTAAAACATCAAATCAATTTTATCGATTCAAATTACGCAACTGTGTCCGGTTACTGGGCATGCCAATTTTGATCGATTGTACCACTTTCGAAGCAATAAAACATGTCGAACTTTCCTATAAAAGAAGTCAAGGTCGTTATAGTTAACGTGTGAAAGAAAGAGAAACTGGTTTACATTCCGCAACAGCTAAAATTATTTTATAAATTTTAAAATTCAAATAATGTCCTTCAGATTAATACCCTGCCTTACGTTATATCAGTGATCTGGTACACAAAATCTAGTTGGAATTTTAGAAAATGAGTTTGCTGTTTCGGAGAAAATTCCGGCTACAAGGTTATTTCTGCTTAGAAACACGCCAAATGAAATTCAGTGAATTGTTCCCTTAAATATAAATAGATTCCCCATACGTTGACGTTGCTATTTTAAAATATCAAAATTCATAAATTCAAATAAACTTCTTTTAAATTAGACGCATTGTCCTGATGTTTCGCGGTGATTTAATATAAACATTAAGTTCATGTTACATACCTGACTTCATAGTTGGTGAACTTGCTTCATCTTAAAACACCGAAAAGTCAACCCAAATATATGAGAACTGGTCTGTTATAAAGCTGTTAAGCAAAATAATGGTACGCGGGACAATTTAATTGGAGTATAATAATATTAAAATCGTTTAATGATTTAATCAAGGGAAAAAAAGTAATGCTACAATGTAGTTGGCCTTTTTAACATGAGTAGTTTTAGTTGCACAACTTAAATTTGATCGATTAACGATGGTCTGGTGATTGATTTGTTGAGCTGGACTCAGTTCTTGTCACGACTCGTCTGCAGCCTTGGCCCGACTGGACTCCACAAAAGGCAAGTGCAATTCACTCGCCACGCATGAATGGATCCGTGGGTGGAGGTAGGAGTTATTGATCGTGTTACGTGTCTTTACGCCTGAGATGAACTTTTATAAATTATGCTATTAGGTCGGAGGTCATACTTTCAACATGAGAAAATTGATGTGTGATAGAACGGGATTCAGGGTCATACTTTCAACAAAAGTTATTGATGTCTGATAGGACGGGATTCAAGGTCATACTTTCAACAAAAGTTATTGGTGTCTAATAGGACGGGATTCAAGGTCATACTTTTAACAAAAGTTATTTGTGTCTGATAGGACGGGATTCAAGGTCATACATTTAACAAAAAATATTGGTGTCTGATAGGACGGTATTCAAGGTCATACTTTTAACAAAAAATATTGGTATGTGATAGGAATGGATTCAAGGTCACACTTTCATCAAATGTTATGGGTGTGTGATGTTTTACTACCCCCCACCCCCAAACAAGAATATTGGATAGCATTCCAGCCTAGTTCTAGTATGGGGATAATATTTGATTCTTACAATATTATTTAAAGACGCTTTAAACTGTTTCACGCGGGTAGCGATATTGGAGTGCAGCCGTACACTAAATACATACTTAAGTGACAAAAAAGTGATTTGAAATGTGCTCATATTTAAATAGGAAAAATGGATTGAATGGGGGAGGAGAGCAAAACTTTTCATATTTGAGATTGGGGGGGGGGCTATCTTTTTGACTATTTTTGAGAAAAAATATTAATGTTTAAATAAACCAAGATGCCTCCATACTTTTTTGTATTTTATTTTTAAATTTCAAACGTTTTTTCATCCCTTTAAAGTTTGAAGATGAAATGTGTTTTTTTGATTGTGATCTTGTCCATTCCATTCTAGGATGCAACGTATAAACACAAACACATTGATGTGAAGAGTACGAAAGATCAATAGCGGCCAGAAGCAAATTCCTTTTCCCGGTATTTGGTTTTCGCCTCTCCGGAGCTTTCTTTCACGGTAGAGTCCATGAAAAGTTTTCGAATGTTTGATTACTTGTGAAAATTTGGGGACCTTTAAAAAAAAGTGAAAGATTTTTTTAAAAAATTTAAAAATAAAATTTAAAAAATATTTTAAAAAACAACAACCTATTTTGATACACCGTAGAGTGTAGAGGTTAAAATGAATGATCGTTAGAGACTACATAATTTACGCAGGTTACAAACATAACAAAAAGAACCGGTATTGATTTTGTACATTTTTTTAATACCCACAATAAAGACTATCGTTATTTTAATAGAGATCTACAACAACTTCGATTTGAATGTACATGAAGTTGATAGCTTGATCCGAACGCATGTAACTAAAGAAAATAAAGGCTTTCACAACAAGAGAGCCTCTGGACTTTGAAATTTTGCCTTCAAAATTAGAGTAGTTATCTCACATGACACTATCAAGCAAGGACTATTTTACATCACCGATAAAAAAAATGAATGAATGAATTCAAGCCGATATAATTTATTCAAGCTTATTAAGATATTTAGGCTCAAAGTTAACCTGCCTATAATAGGATCATTACTTCGAATATTCCTTAAAAACAGCTGTGAGAGATGCATCTCTAGAATTAAGTTAATGAAAAATTCATTACGATCAATAATAAATACATCAAGATTTGTTTAATTTATATCATTTTTGGCTATTGGCTGATAATATAGATACATCAAATTTATGCCATGATAAAAATTAAAATCAGAAAACCTAAACTTTAATCAAGAAACAAAGCTCTATCTATTTTTTCTAACATAAAAATGTATAGTGCCCTAATTATCACTTTATAATAAAAAATTATCTTGTCTTTATAGCATCGCCATATATTTCCTCGCGCGACAAACCTGGGTTCTGCTCTAGGCAGCACATACCCACGTTACGCCGCTCACTATTATGCTAAACATAGCTTATTAACGTTGTGCTATGTACAAATAATGGTTTACGTAGTTGTGTACAGATGACAGGTTCACGTAGTTGTACATATGACAGATGCACGTTGCTGTAAAAATGAAAGGTGCGTGTCTATTGTTGTATAAATGACATGTATATGTAGTTGTACAGATGACAGATGCACATTGCTGTAGAAATGAAAGGTGCGTGTCTATTGTTGTATAAATGACATGTATATGTAGTTGTACAGATGACAGATGCACGTAGCTGTACAAAATGAAAGGTGTGTGTCTATTGTTGTATAAATGTCATGTATATGTAGTTGTACAGATGACAGATGCACATTGCTGTAGAAAATGAAAGGTGCGTGTCTATTGTTGTATAAATGTCATGTATATGTAGTTGTACAGATGACAGATGCACATTGCTGTACAAATGAAAGGTGCGTGTCTATTGTTGTATAAATGACATGTATATGTAGTTGTACAGATGACAGATGCACATTGCTGTAGAAATGAAAGGTGCGTAGTCTATTGTTGTATAAATGTCATGTATTTGTAGTTGTACAGATGACAGATGCACATTGCTGTAGAAATGAAAGGTGCGTGTCTATTGTTGTTTAAATGACATGTATATGTAGTTGTACAGATGACAGCTACATGTAGTTGTACAGATGACGGATGCACGTAGCTGTACAAAATAAAAATGCGTGTCTAATGTTGTATAAATGACATGTATATGTAGTTGTACAGATGACAGATGCACGTAGCTATACAAATAAAAAGTGCGTGTCTATTGTTGTATAAATGACATGTATATGTAGTTGTACAGATGACAGCTACATGTAGTTGTACAGATGACAGTTGCACGTAGCTATATAAATGAAAGGTACGTGTCTATTGTTGTATAAAGGACATGTATATGTAGTTGTACAGATGACAGATGCAAATAATTCTAAAGAAGACATATAAACGTAGCTGTACTTTGGACAGGTACATGTAGTAGTACATATGACAGGTGCACATAGTTGTGCAAATGACATGTACTTGTAGTTGTAAAGATGACATGTACTCAGAGTTGCACAACTTTAAAGTACACCAACGTGTACAATACATCTAGCTCTTAGCTACTTGTACACCTTTTCAAGTACTTTCAATAAAATCGTCTATTTGATACATCCAAAACATGTTGTTGTTTTTTAACATATGTGTAAATTGAAGGCCATTAATTTATTTTACATTTGCAATCGTTGCGGAGAAGACTTTGTGTGTAATTTTAAAGTATTTCTATCAGATTTCGAGTTTATTGTAATGTTCACGTGTCTGTGTGTCTACGTCTGTGTATGTGTGTCAGCGTATGTCTCTAGGTCTGTGTCTGCATATCTGTGTCTGTATAACTGTGTATGTCTGTATATATATATATGTCTGCTCTTAGTACCTTGATGTCCCTCTTAATGTAAGCTTTTTGAACTATAAGTAAACAAGAGTTTTTTTGGTGAGGGGTTTATTTGCAAATGAGAGAACTCCAAGTATTTGTCTTCTTAAACCATTACACTTTGTTAATAATAACGTTATTACACTGCTATTTTTAGTGTATTTTTAAATGATATGTATTTAATAATATTTTGTTCAATTCAAAATGTTAAAAAAATGCGTTGTTAATCATTTTTAATGTTAAAATAGCGTTGCTTACATTGAAATAAATGTATTTGACTTATTTAGAGGAAGTAATACAAAAATCGGCTCCAACATGCATTAATTAGTCGCAACAAATTGACACAAGATAATAATAAGTAACATGTATCTTTCTAGGTAGATAAAAATATTTTTTTTTAATCATTCATTTGATTTGAGCATGTCTGGCGTGTCTTACAGAGACAATATTTAAAAAAAAATATCAACAAAACCGGTCAGGCTCTATAAACATAAATTGCATGAAATTAAATTTATAAATGGAGAAATTCAAAAGGAATTGCCCCAACCGGAAAAAAATGGATTGAAAACGAATGATTGAGGCTTTAAGACAAGTAAATTCATTATATAAAGGAGTTATATGAATTTGCGTAAGCGTGAGGCTAATTACCGGAACAGATATTTTTGTTTATAAATAGGGCCACCTTAATGACTGTTTGAAGGGTATTTTTCATTGGTTGGAGAAAGAGTTTAAAAAATTATCCCAGCTTTGGTCGGCATCGACTCTACAGCTTAGCAACAGTTATTGTTTTTAGCATAACTGAAGTAAATTTTACGCGAAATCCTCGCGATTCAACGTGTCTTTTAAACAAATAAAACCTATTGCCCCTCTCCCCATAGGCATCAATATTCAGCTAAATATTATCTGGCTCCAAAACAAAAATTCATCCGATTCGTTTTGAGATCATTTCATGCTTTCACTGTAAGGACAACTTCAAGGCAGAATTAGCAGTTCGATGTCGTTGTGGACTCTTAAAACAAACAAATTACCGGTAAGTAGATTATAGTGGATTTTACGTGTATAAATATCACATTATGTACGCATAAATTAATATTTTAAACTAAATGTTTAATGATTAATACGGAAATTAACTGCATTAAAAATACAGTTACAAAAAATATGTATATTTGATGGATTTACTCTTTTTTAAACGTATCTGCAAACACACGGATAAGTTCATCTTGCTTTATATTCCGTACAGACACTCCAAACTTGGTGACTGATTCACATATTGCTCAGTTTAGTGGCCGGTCGCTTAAAGAGAGCTCCATCCCTCAATCCAGATGCCAGGCTAGGACAACTTAAAAGCCATAACAAGAATGATGACGCTTCTTTTCATAATACATGGCATTCTCTTTTGGGGTCGAGCTCAGGCTATCATGACCCGGCTCATTGTTTTACTGGCAAACCTCATCAAGCGTGCATTGCCTTGAAGATAATATTCCACATTATTTGTGGATTTGCAATGTCGACAAGCATTCGACCATCAGATGCGCGACCGATTCCTAGGAGTTGCCACAAATTCAACAGCCATTATCCGTTCTCGTGTCAGGCCTATGTAAGTAGTTTCGTGTGGGACAATGTTCAGTCTTCATCTGAGTGGTAATTGTAAGATCGCTTCGCTTCCTCCATTGATCACTGTCGATTGGTTTTATTTCTTGTCAGCTAAAGGTCGAACCTTAACACATCGCCACTCCAGTCCTCGCTTGTTCCTCGAGCGACTGTTGGAGGAAGAATTATGATATTGGAATTCATTATGAGTTTGGTGTGTGTTTGTGTTTATCTGTGTGTTTCTGGGTATTAGCGTGCGTGTGTTGGTTTCTGTGTGTTTTTATGTTAGTGTGTGTAGTTTTGCATTTGTGTGTTCCATTTACATAAATTCATGAAATCGTTCGACCATCTTTGTATAAACGTGTTAACTATTTACGATCATTTGAGAAAAGGGGCAAATTTTGCTTTACTATCAATTCCCTTATCTCCCTTGAAAGACTCGTGGCCAACATTGACTCTCTACGTATTTTTATTTTTAAATTCTATGATTACGCGTCCACTGGAGCTGCGAACCTTTGACTAAAGCACTAACTTTCGGTGCGCACCCTGTGCCTCGAGTAACTCGAGTGGTTCAAAATTTAAAAAATTGTAAAAACATATAATTTCCTACATTTAAGTAATACGTTAATAAGTGGGGTGCAGTCATAGCTTTTCTGTTCGGCAACAATTGAAAGGAGAATTCCCATTGTTTTGACTTAATTTTGTATGCGTGTAGATCTATTTGTAAAGAACATCAAGAAAATTCTTAAACTTGTGTAAATTATTTTTTATGCTTCTTTTTTTTCCCTGTAAAATCCATTGTATAGTTTTAAAATAAATAATACAACAATTCCATAAACGTGTCGATAGTTCAATGACAGGGTAGCTTACTGCTTACATAGCAAATAACCTTGTCCTTGCCCGGCTGATGGTTAATTTTCCGGTTCCTTCTGACATTACGCTGGGTCCTGTAATATGCAGAAAACATTTTATTGAAATCAATGTAACAATTGAATTTAGAAATAACGAGTCTATTCAATGTAATTTCAATCTTAATTTTAAGTGATTTAAAAGAATGATTTAGGTCAAAGTTAACATTTTAATAACGAATTGAAATCAATACTGCTTTATTATTGTTGCTGTGTATTAATTATAGAATTAGGCTACCTTGGCCAGGTGTTTTTAGCACGACTAGAGCCGCCTCCTCTGTTAGGTGGTCAGTTTGTAATGAACTCAGACCCCTGTTGTGACCGATGAAATCTCTGGCCGGCATGTATATTGAGGCAGTCTCTGAGAAGCGCTCTGCTGATTCAGAATGTCTCAACATTTTCACTACCTCCGCGGCAATTCTACGAACGTCTGTCTGGGAGAGGCGTGCGGCATTCCTATCCTCATCCCGTGGGCCTTAGGAGCAGTATATCATATTATAGAATAGGACTGCGATAAAGCTTTTAAATAAAATACAAGATACACAAATGAATTGAATGGTCGAAACGACAAATGGAAACTGTATTAATAAGAGTAATACAGACGTAGACGATTCGGCTAATGAACAAATAAATGAGCACATGTATTAAAATTAAATGTACATTATACAATACATATTATATCATGAACAAATAATAATTTAGTAAAGATTTAAAAAACCCAGAAACGAAAAGAAAAACGATGGGAACAACTACTTAACAAAATCTCCAGATAAAAACAATTCCATTAGGATGGTTTTGAAACATTTAGTACCTTCTCCCTCTCGGAAGAGGTTGGCCTTTACGGGGCCCGGGAGATAAGTAGGGTTGCGGAAGTGGCTGCGACCTGAAACTGACTAACCCCGGCGAAATCGCCAAACATATGCACTGGAACCCTCCGGATAACTGGAGGGTGGGGCATGGCCTCATCGAGAGGCCCGGTGCTGGGTGTGGGAACAGGCCCATACCCAACAGTGCCCGGCTAGGAACGCCGAAGACAGGAAGACCCTCTGGGCAAGGGGCGGAACGCACACGGACCGTCCTCAATGGGTTGAAGATTTCTGCCTACCCCCTCTCTATTCTATGGTTCATATATCGAAAAAAGCAGGTCCCGGAATGGACCTTCTAAACCCCTTCTCGGCGGATGGTGGTACGTCGGGTCGGTTGGCTACCCCCCCTCTTAGAGGCATGGTGACGAACGACAGGCCATGTCCAAGCGGTCAATCGGTGACTGGCCGTCCTTGTATGGGTGCGAAGGGCCATCCTGAACAAGCCCTGGTAGTTTTACAGTTGAATGTCTGTGGCATAAGGCAAAAGGCACACGAAGTAACCAAAATACTCCACGAACGGAAAGTGGATGTAGCACTGTTCCAAGAAACGCTCCTTAAGGGGAAGCCGTTCCATATCACTGGTTACTCGCTATACCATTGCAAGTGTGACCGGCGATGTCGAGGTCTTGCCACAGCGGTCCGGAATGATTTAACGATGGAGCTGCTCGAAGTTAAGTGTTACAGCAACACTGATACTCTCACCGTGAGAGTTTTCAAAGGCGACGTTGGCTTTACAATCACGAACGTCTATAATACGCCCAGAAATCCAATCGCACTTCCAGTTGGGGAAGATGTCATTTTTGGCAAAACGATAATAGCAGGAGACTTTAATGCACAGTCTCCTGACTGGGGCTATGCCGAACGGAACGCGTCAGGCCGGTATATCGAGGATGTCTGTATTAATACGAATCTCATCAGGCTGCAAAACGCAGACAGTGAACCGACACTGCTGCACACGGGGCACAGCACGGAGTCCCGCCCAGATCTAACGCTTATATCCGCTGACCTAGAGTCGAAGCATAGACTGGAAGTCTTAAAGGAAGTTGGTAGCGACCATCTGCCAATCCTGATTGAATTTGTACTTGGTGCAGGCAAACCCCGATTTGAAAGAAGGCATTGGCAGTTCCGTAAGGCCGATTGGCGAAAGTACGAGGCCGAGAGCGAGACCAAGCTCGCTCTGCTGGATGTTGCAGGAGACAACATGGATGCCACCTACGGGCAGTTTATTGACACAATCCTTGGGGTTGCGAGGCGAACGATCCCAAGGACAAACGGGAAACAGAAGTTCAGACCTTACTGGGACAAGAGTCTGACAGAATTGGTGAAGCAAAGAGCAAAAGCACGGAAAAAGGCAGCCAGGCTGAAGACACCCGAAGCTCGTAGGGCGTACAACAGACTGACGGCTGAAGTCCGGGCCGCTGTCGACAAAGCGAAGAAGGCGAAATGGGTTAATACGTGCGAAAAACTCGATCTCGTAGACGGAAGAAAAGTTTGGCGGCTCTTAGATGCATTATCTGGCGCGGGAAAGACAAAGAATTCCAACCCTTTGACGACACCAAAGGGCCAAAGGGCTAGTGAAGTTAAGCGCGCACGAGCGCTAAACAAACACTTTGCCCAGGTTAACAAGAAAGGCGCCAGATCTGATTTTAGCCGAACAATCGACCGAATGCGCAAAGAGGGCTCAAGGAGACAAAGTAAGGGCCCCCAACTAGAGGTTTTCGCGGCCCCCTTCACAATGACAGAGTTGCAAACCGCACTCAACAAGTGCCAAGCTGGCAAAGCACCAGGACCAGATAAAGTTCACAATGAAATGCTCAAACATCTGGGCAGGACAGGCCGAATGAAACTGCTGGGTTTCATAAATAGAACTTGGACAACAGGCACGCTGCCGAAGCTGTGGAAAAAGGCCACAATAACCCCAATTCCCAAAGAGGGGAAACCAGGCGAACACCCGTCCAGCTACCGGCCAATTTCCCTCACGTCGTGTGTGGGGAAGGTAGCTGAACGGTTAGTGAACGCACGATTCTACTGGCTCCTCGAAAAGACCAAATGCATTCCAATGACGCAAGGTGGGTTCCGAAAGGGACGCCAACCGATGGACCAGGCTCTCCGACTAATTCAGACAATCACAAATGAACTCCAGTCGAGGAATCACACCGTTGTGGTGTTCTTCGATCTAAAGCAGGCATACGACAAGGTGTGGCGTGGAGGGCTACTTTATAAGTTGCAGCAGTTAGGTGTCACTGCGAACATGTACAGTTGGATAAAATCGTTCCTTACGGACAGAACGATCAAGACTCGAGTGGGGGAGTCATTATCCAACGAAGAGCGCCTGGAGGACGGACTCCCACAGGGATCCGCCCTTAGTTGTACATTGTTCTTAGCCTACGTCCACGACCTACAAGGTATTCTGGGGTCGCAGAATGCCATGTTTGCTGACGATCTGGCTATATGGAGTTCCGGAAAGGACGTTGCAACCCTGCAGAACAGGCTGCAGGAAGATCTTAATCGAATCGAAGACTACGCCAACCGTTGGCGCCTAGTAGTCAATACGGAGAAAACGATCCACTCCATTTTCACAAATGGACGGAATGCCCTGAAGCATGAGGTGGTGCTTCAGATATGTGGGAAAATATTGAATTGGGATCGGACACCAACGTACTTGGGAATCAAGCTGGACAATAAGGTCCAGCTACATAACCATGTGCGTGAATTGTGTGCCAAAGCTACAGCTAAACTGTCCCTGGTGAAGAAACTGGCTAGCACTAGTTGGGGTGCGGATGCAAGACTACTGAGGGCTCTCTATCTGGGTAGTTTGAGGGGTGCCATTGACTACAGCCTCCCGGTCCAGGCCTTTGCGAGCCGTACGGCTCTAGAGGGCCTAGACCGAATACAGAACCAAGCTATACGGTTTGTATGCGGGGCGTTGCGTGCAGCGTTTCTAAACAGACCTGTTGATTGGCGAGTTGTCTGTGTTGTGTTCTCTTTTCCCTTCTTCTCCTGCGCTCTTGTTGCTTGAATCTTTTCTACACATACACGGATTTCGCGCTCAGCTGTTTTTAAAGGAAAAAATTTATCTCTTGAATAATTGTGAAACATTGAAAGCAACAAAACAAAAATATGAATATTACCGTACATACTCGTTCTATAGCCCGTTCGTTTAAAAGCCGACCCTTCTCTTTTGGAAGAGACTATAGTATTAAAAGTGTGTAACCCGCTCGTAAGCCGACCCAAAATAAATAAAGGTAAAAATGGATTTTTAAAAACAAAGTTTTTATAAATGGACTAAAAAGAAGAAAATAATTTCAAACTTAAACGTTCAAGTACTTTGGTTTAATATGACTAAAAACGTGGGGTGGGTGTTTGGTGTAAAAATTAAAGATTTTTAATTTAGAAGGCAAAAGAGAGATCTATAAGTGAGAGAATGAGTGAGCTGCATATGTAAAAACCCATAAGCGCCCGCCCGCGCGCTAGCCACCACTAACGAGCAAGGGATTGTGTGGCTAGCACAATGCCTCGGGGGCCTTGCCAGCACCGAGAATAGAATCCGTGACCGGCCTCTGTCTCCGTTCGGCAGTCTAGCGCGCTACCGCTAGACCACAACGCCTTTTTTTAAAATTTAACTTTTTTGGGGGTGATGGGGGTGTGTGTAAAAAGTGGCGTGGGCGCCTACATTCATTTTTTTACAATTTGAAAACGAAATTTGTAAAACACTTTATTAATAAAATATTTACAAAAATGAATAAAATAAGTAAATAAGGTAAGTGGAGATGTTTAGTATTATTTTATAGCTTCTGGATAGAGCAGTTGAATTTTGTAGAATGTAGAAAAGGACTTTGATAATCTACAATAACAACACCGATATTCAATGTACATGTAGAAATCACCTATGACCCACACGACCCCCACTCAATCTCCCCCCCCCGCCTACATTTTTTCCAAAAAAGGTCGGCTTTGGAAGGAGTATATACGGTAGCTGGGGAAAAATACTCTTCTCCTCCATCAGAAAATCATACCATAAGGCCATTTCGGCAGACATTGAAACAGCGCTGTATTTGTGCTGCACTCTCCTCTTATGACGTGTCCATTAAAAATTGTTTTAATCTAGGGCCGGTACTGATTTTTTTAAAAAAAGTGTTCGATTAATCGGGGAAAAAATTATTCGATTAATTTCGATTCATTATATTTTTATTACGCATATATAGATCCCGTTAAATCCCGATTCATTATTTCGTGAAACCGGTTAAGTCGCGGTAATTCCATGGCTCCCAAATTGTGTGACGCAACACAGCAAACTCGTTCTGTATGCAAGAAATAAGGAAGACAAAACTTTTTGTTTACGTATGCACGTCTAAATAAATAATAATAATACGAGGGAAAAGTATGTAAATAAAAAAAATAATGCATTATTAATAAATTGAAAACAAGAAGATTAGAAATAATTTCTTAAATTTTAATCGAATTTTAATCGATCAAATTAATTTTAATCGATTAAATTTTTTTTAAGATTAATCGATTAATTAATCGTTAATTTCTGTATGCAAGAAATAAGGAAGAAAAAACTTTTTTGTTTACGTATGCACGTCTAAATAAATAATAATAATACGAGGGAAAAGTATGTAAATAAAAAAATAATGCATTATTAATAAATTGAAAACAAGAAGATTAGAAATATTTTCTTAAATTTTAATCGAATTTTAATCGATCAAATTAATTTTAATCGATTAATTTTTTTTAAAGATTAATCGATTAATTAATCGTTAATTTCAGCAGCCCTATTTTAATGCAATGAAAAAACAAAGACGTTATAACCGCAAGAATCATTTTCCAAAGACCTCCTTAGGGAGCACAAGGATTAACGTACAGAATCGACATTCTTAAACATTTTCTTGAATTTCTGCACAAATGTAATCAGACGCTTCATGCAGACTTAGATATTTTTTTTATTTTTTGACTTCCTGCACACCAATTTTTTTTTAAATTAAAATACTTTTTTCCGATTAAAGTAATTTAAAGAATTCCAGATTTTACACATTTTAGTTGATTTTAAGTGAATATTGCAGAACATTATAATAAACAACCCAGAAATATTTTGTAAAAAAAATTGTCTTAAAAAATATTTTTTCTTCACCTGTACCATCAGTTTTTCTTGCGAGTGACTCCCTAAGGCTGCGAAATAGATGGATAAATAAATTATAAATGTATAAAACTCATTACACAACCATACCCGATAATTGCATTAAACGGGATATTTAGGGCTTCTTCTTTAATTTTTAAAAAACCGTTACTTTACACATCATATAATGTTGTTAATACTTGTTAAACAAAATTTCAACATTATAGAAATAAGCCACACAAAAAAAAAGAGAAGCGACTTTAAAAAAATTAAAATAAAAGTTGTTTCGTAGCAAAAACCCTTGTGCATTAGTGTTCATTTGACTGCATTGTTGTGTAATACTCTGTTAAATGTAAGCTGGAAACAAATATTCATATCTGTACCTGTCGAATGAACGGTTAATAACTCTAGAGAGTTTGCTCATAGTAACGTCTTCCTCCTCTTTCAAATCTAGAATGGAAAAAAACACATTTAAAATTCAATGGCGTATTAAATATCTAAATTGGGTCTAATGATTTTCTGGAATCTACAGTCCTCTCAAAATTACTATTGTATGGTGAAAACTCTATTTTTTTACAAATTCTTCTGTAATTGTATTGTAGACTAAATTTAATGTATTAGTTAACAGGTTACATTTAATATCTTTTATATGTTTGTGTCTAGCTATTTTCTGTTCAACCCATAATAAGAATTGAAAATGGCTTTTAGCCTTACGTAACATTGAGGCAATATGTATTTCAAATACAGGATGACATCTTCTTTCTTTGTTCATTTGTATAAAGGTTTGTATTATGTATGTAGTTATTATTGTCACGTGTATGCTATACGTTCCGAGCTTTATTTAAGATGCTTCATAACTGTTTTAACTCGATGTTGTTGTTGGCGTTAGAGGGCGCTCTCAAACAGCTGGGGGACCAATGAGAGTAGAATTCCTACGACAATAACCTTGTTAGATTGAGATTTGGACAAAAGTATTTATTTAAATGTAGAGCGTAAGCGAAACCAATATTATTTCATGCAGATACTTCAAGGAAAGTACGGTAATTTCATTTGAAAATTAATGCAATATAATTGACATTTATTGATTAAGTGGTCTGAGAAAGGGCTCGGCAACCTATGGCACGTGTGCCACACTTGGCACGCCAACCAATTTCAAATGGCACGCAGACTCTTCCCGTTTCGTGTATCAAGTTGATTATATTGACCTCGACTTGCATAAAATGATATGTGATGTTGGCACTCTGAATAATTTGAAACCTTAAGTTGGCACACAGTTAGCGGTAGGTTGCCGACCCCTGCTCTGAGATATCTGTTTTGAACTCACCTCGATTTCTCGCTGTCTTGAGCTCTTTAAAGATACTGTAGACAATCATTTTAAACACAATTACAAGCTAATGGAAGTTGTATATGATTTTTTTAAAATTCATTGAGAATCGTTAAATATGTTTAGTTCTGTTCCCACTATACCTCATTCATCTCTGAAGCTAACTCACTAGGGCTGCAACATTCAGGTAACAACACGCTACTGCTTCTATTAGGGACTTAATTTGTAAAACTTCTACTTTGATTCAGAATTAAGTCTCCGGTCCTCAGTTCCAACTGTCACAACTCGTCANAAGACATTTCTGCACCAACTGATCCCTCCCACAGTGGTGCCAGGTAGACAGTGTTCTTTCCAGAGTTGTTCAATCAACAACTCCCAACTTAATCCTCGTGCAGTTTGTTTTTTAAATTTCAATTTAACATATTTAAGAAAGCGGAAGACTTCAGTCTTAGCCAGTCTAAGCAATAATTTTTTGGCAAATATTAAATTGTCTATTCCATATGACTTAGAACTATAAAACATTTTTATAACAATTCTTAATTGAGATTTGCATTTTTAGTCTAAATGTCTTTTTCAATGTTGAAAAAAATGTGGTCAGTTATTTTACCTGCCGTTGTCGATATTGTCGATCAAATCTTTGGCGCAGCTTCTCTCAAAATCTTTCAAGTCAGACGACAAGTCCATGACTTCACCTGGGGGAAAATAATGAACCGGGAGAAAATTCATCTTCTTTGAGAAACGTGCAATAAAAAAATCTAATTTAGTGATTTAATGTGGTGTACATAAAATGAAGGCTAATTTGCTTTTGCTGATTTCTGACCTATGAATCGACGAGATCATTTGGATAAGAGAAAGTGCAGTATATGTGCAGTAAATGTACAGTATACGTGCAGTATACGTGCAGTATATGTGCAGTATATGTGCAGTATATGTGCAGTGTATGTGCAGTTATCTGCAGTATATGTGCAGTATATGTGCAGTATATGTGCAGTATATGTGCAGTATGTGTGCAGTATGTGTGCAGTATATGTGCAGTGTATGTGCAGTGTATGTGCATTATATGTTCAGCTTATGTGCAGTATATGTGCAGTATATGTGCAGTATATGTCTTTTAGGATCTTCACCCATTTCTGTTACCCGCTGTATTAATATTGTTGACATTTATTTTTCTCTCGGGCCCATGGTATTCAAAGTGGGTGTCATTTTCATGTTGATAGTTGATGTAAATATCCTATATGATCCATTTCTTTTCATATTGAAATGAAATGTGTGTTACTCTTTTTTTCATTAGAACTAACCACTAAAATTATTTATTTAAAAATGGTACCTACTAAATGGGTTGTTAGTCTTCAAATTGAAAAATGGACGCACAAAGGTGAAGGGCAACAATGGAACATAACTCTGTGTATACTTCAAAGTCAATTGAAATTTCTGATCATGCCAAATCATTTCTCTCCGTTTCTCAGTCTCCGCTATGGTCGAGCTGCAACCAGTTGATCAAACATGAATTTTGATTAATTTAAATACAAAGTATAAGATTTCTTAAAAAATAAATTTTGTTGTTTATAAAAATTAAAAGCTTTGAAAACACACACTTCAGAGTTAACCGTTCAATGCAAATAGCGTTTAATTATTTTTTTTAAATGCCGACGTTGTGGCATACGCAGCCCTATATTTCACAGCCCAATATTTTGCAAAGAGGTGTACAGTTATTAGTTTAAATATAAAACTAGAAAATAAACAATTATTGACGTCATCAATAACTGATGCACAAAATAGCAGTCTTTTTTGTTCTTCTTCGGGAAATAAACAATATGTCAAGTAGGATTTCAATATTGTGAACAATTATTTTTTTTTACAACCAGAATACCAAATAGACATAAAAAAACAAATTCTAGACTAAATTTTGTCTGTTATAAACTTCTTTTCGACTACAGCGCTAACTGCTTTTCGAATACTGTTTTCATATATATTTCAAAACTTGGGACTGCACGTTCCAAGACGCCATCGACAAACACGCTGAACGGGTAACCCAGATAGATGACCTTTGGTCACTTCTTCACCGGAACATCTGGCATATACGTATAGCTACTATCTAAGCACATGAAAATTTCGGCCTAAGACTGCTTTATTTAACAAACTTAGCCCCCTTAGACTTAGCAAGGCCCAAATGTCAACTAGTTCAAACAGAAAACAAGGACGGAAGAAAGAGCACAGCAACTTGTTGGTTTATTGTACTTAGACTCTTGTTGTATTCTGCTTTACGTGGGAGATTGTCGACCCTTCGAAAGATGGGAAACAAAATATAACCTTAAACCGTATGAGAAGTTATACGTCAAATAAAAAAAAATTTTTGCAAGAAACCTCATCTATTTTAAAAGTCAGCATCTACTATAAAAGTCAAAATCTATTTTAAAAGTCAACATCTAGAATAAAAGTCAAAATCTACTTTAAAAGTCAACATCTATTATAAAAGTCAAAATCTACTTTAAAGGTCAACATCTACTATAAAAGTCAAAATCTACTTTAAAGGTCAACATCTACTATAAAAGTCAAAATCTACTTTAAAGGTCAACATCTACTATAAAAGTCAAAATCTACTTTAAAGGTCAACATCTACTATAAAAGTCAAAATCTACTTTAAAGGTCAACATCTACTATAAAAGTCAAAATCTACTTTAAAGGTCAACATCTACTATAAAAGTCAAAATCTACTTTAAAGGTCAACATCTACTATAAAAGTCAAAATCTACTTTAAAGGTCAACATCTACTATAAAAGTCAAAATCTACTTTAAAGGTCAACATCTACTATAAAAGTCAAAATCTACTTTAAAAGTCAACATCTACTATAAAAGTCAAAATCTACTTTAAAAGTCAACATCTACTATAAAAGTCAAAATCTACTTTAAAAGTCAACATCTACTATAAAAGTCAAAATCTACTTTAAAGGTCAACATCTACTATAAAAGTCAAAATCTACTTTAAAGGTCAACATCTACTATAAAAGTCAAAATCTACTTTAAAAGTCAACATCTACTATAAAAGTCAAAATCTACTTTAAAAGTCAACATCTACTATAAAAGTCAAAATCTACTTTAAAGGTCAACATCTACTATAAAAGTCAAAATCTACTTTAAAAGTCAACATCTACTATAAAAGTCAAAATCTACTTTAAAGGTCAACATCTACTATAAAAGTCAAAATCTACTTTAAAGGTCAACATCTACTATAAAAGTCAAAATCTACTTTAAAAGTCAACATCTACTATAAAAGTCAAAATCTACTTTAAAGGTCAACATCTACTATAAAAGTCAAAATCTACTTTAAAAGTCAACATCTACTATAAAAGTCAAAATCTACTTTAAAGGTCAACATCTACTATAAAAGTCAAAATCTACTTTAAAGGTCAACATCTATAAATACACTCACTTGAAAAGAGCAATGAGTAGGCTGAAGAGAAGGATTTGAATAAAAATGATGTAAACTGCCAGTAACATGGGCCCGTAGTACTTGCCGACATTGCTCGGACATCGGGGTCTCTCAAAAGAGTTGTACAGGGTTGCGTTGTTTGTACAGTCATCACCTTTTGAAAAAGTTTTTGTAACACCATTAGAAAACATTTGAAATTGTATGAGCATCTAACAGTATTTCTATTCCTAATAGTTGTTTATATGCTAAACAATAATGATCTGTAATCCATTTTTTCCCCTTAATCTAAACCACAATAAATCTTAATTTAAAAATGTAACTTTCATAAAACCGGGTAGGTTTAGGGCTAACCACAAGAAATGCAACGTGAATAAATATGTATTATACAACGTTTTCTTTTATTTTAATGTAAATTATTAAAGTATAAACTTAAGTGGAAATGACAACCCTTCAATACTATGAAAGCAACGTTTAAAAGAAATATATTTTAAATAAATTTGCTACATTAAAACAGATTTTGTAAACACAGAAAAATAGATCTTGACCACACATGAAAACATATCTTAAATTTACATAAAATACATCTTGACAAGAAATAAAATAAATCTTGACAAAATTAAAAATAGATGTTGACCACATATAAAAATAATCCTTGACAAGATTAAAGATAGATCTTAACCACTAATAAGAATAGATCTTAACCACACATGAAATAGATATTGACCACACATATAAATAGATTCTGAGCAAACTTAAATATTGATTCTGACCACATATAAAAAGGTGTTGACCACACGTATAATTTCATCTTGACCACACATAAAATAAATTTTGACCACACAAAAATAGATCTGACCACTCATAAATATATAACTATGTCTTGTAAACTTAAAAATTATCTTGAAAAAACTAAAAATAGTTCTGGACAAAATTAATAATAGATCTTGACCACACATAGGAATAGATCTTGACCACACATAAAGTAGATCTTAACCATACATAAAAATACAACTTGGTCTTGCTACACATAAAAATAGATCTTGACAAAAGTAAAAATAGTTCTTGACCACACATTTTTTTTAAAAATCGTGACCACGCTGCGTGCAGACATTTACCACTCGCGTCCAGCTCGTCTAGAAAGAACTCGCCGAACATTGACCAGAATCCTTTGCGTAAGAAGTAAAAGAAAAACCTCCAGCCGACCTCCGCCTCTGGATACAGGACGGATTCTGAGGCGACCACATAAGCGGCGAAGAAAACGGCGAGTATGATCAAGAACTTCATCGTATCAGAAACCTGTTTTGGACCAAGAAAATTTCATCAGAGAAACGAAAATAAATATTTTTGGAATATCGATCGTTAGGACCGATTGGAATACATGCCGTGACTCAACACAATTTTTTTAAAAATAATAATAGCAACAAATAACCCTACTACTACTAGATATTAATTAGATTTTGTAAAAAAAAATTAAAAAATTATTTTAAAACAAAATTTTAAAAAAATATTTTTTTTTAAAAGGAAGATTGAACGAATTTTAAAAAAAAATAATTAAAAATTAAGAATAAGAAGAAAAAAAAGTTAAGTTAACAGAAGAAATTTATCCAAGTGTAATGACTGCTAAATAATGTGTGAGGTCCTAGAAAATATTAATATTCTTAGGAATAACGTGTGTCGAAATATCAAAGTTGACCTGCATTTAACATTAGTAACATGAGATGAAACAAAACAGTTTTTTCAGACTGATTTCACGTATTTTTAAAATTGTCTATTGAATTACTCATATATTTAACTTGCTTGGCAGGGTGGGGGTGGGCAGTAACAGATAATGTAAGAAAAACATGTCGTTTAGTTGACATGAAGATGCTTACGTCACAACTTACGTTTTAAACATTGAGAAGATACAGGATGACTTTTTATTTATGTTCATAACTGTCTATTGACAGTCCTTGGCGCCGAGGTTGTAGCGTGTCGAATCAGGGAAAAACCACCCCTCCTTTGTGAGGTCAACTTTAGTGGAAGACATTTTCGACGTGTTCTTGGATGCCCAGACGGCCCCCTCAGAGGGTACAGTTCCTGGAGGGGGGGGGGTCCCTAGCTATTAGTTACCGGCGGGGAGGGGGGCATAGTTGCTGGCAGATTTTCCCGGGAAGACATATTAAGACCCTTGTGGTCAGGGCTGATGAGCCCATTCCACATGAAGGATACTTTTGTTCATATAAATTAATTTCTTAAATTTTTTTATTCCAATTTTATTGTGTACTTTAATTCTTCTTTTTAAACTGAAAGCCTTAAATTTATTTACTTACCATATCTCTTATCATGACTAAAATTGGTCCAACATTTTCAAAAACATATAAGTACTTGAGAATCATGAAAGCAAAAAAAAGGTAGTCGAAACTAAAGACGATTCTTGAGGTCTCCATCCAGCCTGGGATACTGGGATTCGCAAACGCAATCCAGCGCAGAATCCAAGCGAGAATGAAGATTAGCACGGCGAAGAAGTTGATGTTGCTGAACATGTCTGGGAGAGGAGTAGTTAACGCTATACCCTGAAAATGTATTGAACATCAATTTCAGGTTGTAAGAATTTCTTTATTTATTTTTGATTTTAAATTTTTAATGCGTTTAAAAAGTGATTGCCATTTTCTCATTATATTTTTTAATCTTTGAATAAACATTATAGAGCAAAAAACATGAGACGTAAAAGATTGTTTCTATTAACACAGAAAATGTTACTTAATTTACATAAAAATGCTGAAAAGGATCTATACAAATATGTTTCATCAACTTCAAGATAAAAATACAGTGATCCCTCACCATTTCGCTTTTCTACTATCGTGGACTTAGTGTTCATTGTTTTTTTTTCGTTTTTTTTCCCGGAAAATTAAAATTAAAGAATACCGCCATATCGGCAGTCGTATTTCGGTAAGCAGCCGTGTTTCATATTGATGCGTGAAAAGAGGCGGCTTGCCATGGTGCCTGACAAGCAGGCAAGGTGAGCAGCTTACTCTTATACCCGCTGGGAGTCTGACAAGTCTGACAATTCAAAATATTACATTCATGGAAAAGAACTGACCCAAGCTAAAGATGCAAAATACTTAGGAGTCTTAATAAATGAGAAACTATCATGGAATCCCCATGTCAATGAAGTTATTAAAAAATCAAACAAAACCTTAGGCTTTATAAAAAGGAACTTTAACAAATGTAATAGAGATATAAAACTAAAATGCTACCTCACTTTGGTGAGACCTGTACTAGAATATGCATCTTCTGTATGGGACCCATCCACCAAAGAAAACATTGATAAACTAGAACAAATTCAAAAAAGAGCTGCCAGATTCATTACTGGAGAATATTCGAAACTGACAAGAATAACACCATTAGTTAAATCATTAAACCTTGAAACACTAGAGGATAGAAGAACCAAGAGCAAAGTAGTAATCATACATAAAGCAATTAATTCTAATTTAGAAATACAACACAAAGATAACTTAATACAACCCTCAGATAGACATAAGGATAAAAACACCTTTCTTATTCCGTATGCAAGAACAAACACATACAAGTTTTCCTTCTTCCCGTCCGGAATTCGGGCGTGGAATGGGTTGCCTGAAGAATCCAGGAAAACCAACACTTTATCAACATTTAAATCTCTAATAAAAATGCAGGACTAAACACAAACCATAGATAAGCGTAGGACGCAATAATCTTCTGTATAGAAGGAGCGTCTGTAAACAGATAAGATAAGATAAGGCAAGTGATTGGTTCCCGGCCTCTCTCAAAAGCAAGTTAACGACGACCAAGCACCGATATCTGATGATAATCATGAGGCGCTTCCCAAAGTGCTTCAAAAATATTACTATACCTCTGCACTGTGCAGTAACCCCATCATAATCATTCATCATCACCTTCATTGAACTGCACAGGTCTGGCATCGTCTTCAGCTTTAACGTCGCAATCGTCGTCATCATCGTCATCATCATTACAGCTTAAGTCACTACCGTCAATGGTGAGTGTTAGAACACTATAATATCGTATCATATGAGACAGTGTGTGGGAACGGTTTGTTAACAGTAATTGTAAATTGAAGATATCATCATCATCTTTTCCTTAACCATTGCGGTCGTTGGGGGGGGGGAGGGGGAGCGCGTGGTCACATCAATAGACAATGATCTCCAAATTCACATATCTTGAGCGGCGGCCAGTATTTCATTCAACCGCAGTCCTGTCCATGCATTCTTTTATGTTGTCAAGCCAAATTTTCCGCTGTCGACCTCTTCGCCGGCCCCCTTCTACAGTGCCTTGAAGAATGATTTTTGTCAGGCTATCATGTCGCAGCACATGACTGAACCATGCGAGTTGGCGTCTCTTTATTGACGCTGTGATGGTTTCTTGACAGACCGCAATGGAGGTTATTCTGAACCAGACGTACTCATTGGTCCAGCGTTCTAGTTAAGAGATCTGGAAAATTTTCTCATACTTTTGTTCTCAAATGCCTGCAGCTTGCTTCCATTGGGTTGTCAGTAGTGTCCAGGTCTTACATCCATACAGGACAATGGTTTTACGTGAGCTCTGTGTAACCCGAGCTTTGTTGTAAAATATGTGAGTGATTTATTGTATATTATGTTTATATTTTTTTAAAAATTTCGTGAGTGAATGTGCTGTAATGATTATATAATTAAATACAATAAATTTAAGCATAATCTTATCTTATCTGTTTACAGACGCTCCTCCTATACAGAAGATTATTGCGTCCTACGCTTATCTATGGTTTGTTTTTAGTCCTGCATTTTTATTAGAGATTTAAATGTTGATAAAGTGTTGGTTTTCCTGGATTCTTCAGGCAACCCATTCCACGCCCGAATTCCGGACGGGAAGAAGGAAAACTTGTATGTGTTTGTTCTTGCATACGGAATAAGAACGGTTTTTTTATCCTTATGTCTATCTGAGGGTTGTATTAAGTTATCTTTGTGTTGTATTTCTAAATTAGAATTAATTGCTTTATGTATGATTACTACTTTGCTCTTGGTTCTTCTATCCTCTAGTGTTTCAAGGTTTAATGATTTAACTAATGGTGTTATTCTTGTCAGTTTTGAATATTCTCCAGTAATGAATCTGGCAGCTCTTTTTTGAATTTGTTCTAGTTTATCAATGTATTCTTTGGTGGATGGGCCCCATACAGAAGATGCATATTCTAGTACAGGTCTAACCAAAGTTAGGTAGCATTTTAGTTTTATATCTCTATTACATTTGTTAAAGTTTCTTTTTATAAAGCCTAAGGTTTTGTTTGATTTTTTTAATAACTTCATTGACATGGGGATTCCATGATAGTTTCTCATTTATTAAGACTCCTAAGTATTTTGCATCTTTAGTTTGGGTCAGTTCTTTTCCTTTTCCATGAATGTAATATTTTGAATTTATTTGTTTCTTTTTCTTTGTTACTCTTAACAGTTGACACTTTTCTGGGTGGAAAGACATACTCCAGTTAGTTTCCCATTTTATCAATTCATCTAAGTCTTTTTGTAAAATGTTGCTATCTTGTTCTGATTTAATTGTTCTATAGATTATACAATCATCAGCAAATAACCTAACTTTTGTACCTGTTGAGATGTTGTTGAATAAATCATTTATATAAATTAAAAAGACTAAGGGACCTAGCGCAGTTCCTTGTGGAACTCCTGAGTTAACATTTATTGGTGTAGATTTAGATCCATTAATTATTACAGTTTGCTCCCTGCCCAAAAGGAAGTCTTGGATCCAGTGATGTAATATACTGTACATATCAATATAAATTATTTGCAATCTCTGTCACGTCTGACTGTCATGTCTGTTCGTGACGCTACTAATTTTAGAAAGAAACGCACCAAATTACTGCACCAAAAAATAACTCTTTTGAAACGGCCGCATAAAATTGTTCAATAGGGAAATAAATGAATAAAATAAAAATAAATAAAATAAATGAAAGTTCTGTATTACGTTATTTTTTAATCTGATGTGTATTTATTTTGAAAACTTCTGTTATTTTTGACGGGTGATACACTACTATTGTATATAATCCTACTTCACGGATTTTCCCCTATCGAGGGGGTCTCCGATCGCCATTAACCACGATATAAAAGGTTTCACTGCATAGAAACTTTGACAAATGAATTTTTTTAAAAACATTCTTAATTTATTCGTTTAAAAAAAATCAGAATTAATATTTTTTATAAAGGAATGTAAATGACAGTCCTACTCTATGCATACTCGCTACAGTGTTTTATTAATATACCATATTCTTTTGTTTATAGAATACTACAGCATTTTTTTTTGGTTTGTTAGATTATTTGTTTGTTTGCTAGTTTATTGTCGATGTTTTAATGATAATGTTATTCGAAATAATTTTTTTTTAAATGTCGTGTCAAATGCTGCCGTGTCTAGATGTTTGTTTGTTGTCTTTTATTATTATTATTATTTCTTTTCCAAAGAAAAGTTGTGGTATTAGCTTATCAGCCTGAGCTTACCTCATATATTTCCTCCCAAGAAAAAGTTATTATGAAGAACAAAACGTAGAATTCCAGAAAGTCTAAGCTTGACGTCTCCAACGCTGAGACTAACAACAAGCCGTAAAGGAACAGGAATACAAGGTAAGAAATCTGTAATGTTAAACAAGATGGGTTAACTTAACATACTTTGTATCTGTGATGTGAAACTACATGGGTTAACTTAAGATACGTTGTATCTGTGATTTGAAACTACAGGGGTTAACTTAAAATATTTTGTATGTGTGATGTGGAAAAAAGTTGGGTTAACTAGAAAATAGTTTGGATCTGTATTGTGCAAAAAAGTTGGGTTAACTAGAAGATTTTTTGGATCAGTGATGTGAAAAAAGTTGGGTTAACTTATCCGACCCACAAAGGAGAGAAACGGTTCAATGAATTAATTCAATGCATTAGTATGTCGCTTTTGATCACACGGTTGTTTTTGTTTTTTGTTTTTTTAAGATCTATTTTTCCTAGAGTCCTAGAGGCATTGGATGTGGGGGCACCGTAGTTTTCTCAGACTATACTATACATTAATAAAAACCGTCTAACAGCAAGATAAGAAATCTTACCAGGTCAGCGTAAAACAACACCCAGGGCTTTATGACACGAAACGGTATTTTGAAGCGCTCGTCTTTCTGGCAATGTTTTATAAAATGTACATTTATTATCAAGTAAATAGATGAGTACGGAGGCATTTTAAAATGAACTGTTGAAAATGTTCATAAGACAGCACATAAATACACATTTTTGTCTTGAAACGATTTACAAATACAGTAAATTTGGATCTCTAAAACCAGGGACCCCCGATGATTTAGGGGCCCCTAAATATAGTATATTTTATAAGAAAGATGGACAAATGTTTGCATGAATTCCTGAAAATATCATAAATTAAAAAAGTTAATTTAAAATACTGATTTTATAGGTCCACTAAGAGAAAATATTTAAGATTATTGTTTATATTTTTAAATTTTACAATATTATTACGCTCGTGTGGTCTTGAGGTAGAAAGTCGGCCTGCTATACATGCGGTCGCGCGATCGATTCCCGGTGTTGGAACAATATTTTTTTTCAAACTGTATTTTTACACTTAATATTAGGATACCGGCAAACAGTTATTTCTTCGTATTCCATTTTTTCATGAATAGTCTTTTTGGCTGGGAAGGCCGATCCCGTAATACAGACACATTATGTTAAAGGAACCGATGAACTAATTAGTTACAAGTTACAGTCTTATATTAGCTGCTAGCAATCATTTTATTTAAAGGGACGCTGGCTGGATAGGGCCCCAGTTTGAATTGCAGCCAGGGGCCCCCTGCAGTCTTAATCCGCCCCTGTATATATATATCACCAGAACAAAGACAACAAGACGATTGCAAATAAGCAAGACGAATGATCCTCGCTAGGGTCGGCCAATCACAGTCTTTGGTTGGCAAGCAAAGGGTGGTGCAAGGTGGTGGGGGGGGGCACATGTCTCGAGACCTAATGCGTCGGCGGTTCCCCTCCCCCCTCTTCCCCCGACTTTCACTCGCGTTGTTCTGATTTCTTCGAGCTCTATCTTCATGTTTCTGCTTTGCACTATCTATTGTCAAGTCTGCGGCGTATGTTGCACCGCGGGTCGCATCTAGTTATGATTATATTTGTACATGCACACGTCGTCGTAATGACCATGTGAATTTAGTAAGAGGGTAAATTGTATACCTTTCAGCCGCCCCTCCCACCTCCCCCCCCCAAAAAAAAACCCCACGCCCGACTTACCGATATAGGAATATCGCTTAGTGTAACACTGATTCTTAATGGAGATCTTTACATGTATTACACTCGATGTGAGAAGTATATAAACCTCTGAGTCTCTAGGCATGAGGTCGGTCTTCCAGTTCTTTCAAAGTAACCCCCATGACCCCCCATCCCCTCCTCACACCCAAAAGTAACCCCCGTGACCCCCCATCACCTCCACACACCCAAAAGTAACCCCCGTGACCCCCCATCCCCTCCTCACACCCAAAAGTAACCCCCGTGACCCCCCATCACCTCCACACACCCAAAAGTAACCCCCGTGACCCCTCATCACCTCCACACACCCAAAAGTAACCCCCATGACCCCCCATCACCTCCACACACCCAAAAGTAACCCCCATGACCCCCATCACCTCCACACACCCAAAAGTAACCCCCGTTACCCCCCATCACCTCCACACACCCAAAAGTAACCCCCGTGACCCCCCATCACCTCCACACACCCAAAAGTAACCCCCGTGACCCCCCATCACCTCCACACACCCAAAAGTAACCCCCGTGACCCCCCATCACCTCCACACACCCAAAAGTAACCCCCGTGACCCCCCATCACCTCCACACACCCAAAAGTAACCCCCGTGACCCCCCATCACCTCCACACACCCAAAAGTAACCCCGTGACCCCCCATCACCTCCACACACCCAAAACTAACCCCGTAACCCCCCATCACCTCCACACACCCAAAAGTAACCCCCGTGACCCCCATCACCTCCACACACCCACAAGTAACCCCCGTGACCCCCCATCACCTCCACACACCCAAAAGTAACCCCCGTGACCCCCCATCACCTGCACACACCCAAAAGTAACCCCCGTGACCCCCATCACCTCCACACACCCAAAAGTAACCCCCGTGACCCCCCATCACCTCCACACACCCAAAAGTAACCCCGTGACCCCCATCACCTCCACACACCCAAAAGTAACCCCCGTGACCCCCCATCACCTCCACACACCCAAAAGTAACCCCCGTGACCCCCATCACCTCCACACACCCAAAAGTAACCCCCGTGACCCCCAATCACCTCCACACACCCAAAAGTAACTACCGTGACCCCCCATCACCTCCACACACCCAAAAGTAACCCCCGTGACCCCCAATCACCTCCACACACCCAAAAGTAACCCTCGTGACCGCCATCACCTCCATACACCCAAAAGTAACCCCCGTGACCCCCATCACCTCCACACACCCAAAAGTAACCCCCGTGACCCCCAATCACCTCCACACACCCAAAAGTAACCCCCGTTACCCCCCATCACCACCACACACCCAAAAGTAACCCCCGTTACCCCCCATCACCACCACACACCCAAAAGTAACCCCCGTTACCCCCCATCACCACCACACACCCAAAAGTAACCCCCGTGACCCCCCATCACCTCCACACACCCAAAAGTAACCCCGTGACCCCCCATCACCTCCACACACCCAAAAGTAACCCCCGTGACCCCCCATCACCTCCACACACCCAAAAGTAACCCCCGTGACCCCCATCACCTCCACACACCCAAAAGTAACCCCCGTGACCCCCAATCACCTCCACACACCCAAAAGTAACTACCGTGACCCCCCATCACCTCCACACACCCAAAAGTAACCCCCGTGACCCCCAATCACCTCCACACACCCAAAAGTAACCCTCGTGACCGCCATCACCTCCATACACCCAAAAGTAACCCCCGTGACCCCCATCACCTCCACACACCCAAAAGTAACCCCCGTGACCCCCAATCACCTCCACACACCCAAAAGTAACCCCCGTTACCCCCCATCACCACCACACACCCAAAAGTAACCCCCGTTACCCCCCATCACCACCACACACCCAAAAGTAACCCCCGTTACCCCCCATCACCACCACACACCCAAAAGTAACCCCCGTTACCCCCCATCACCACCACACACCCAAAAGTAACCCCTGATATCTGCGCTAAATAAATTTCTTTAATAAATTAAAAACAATATATGATTGCAATACAAAAAAAGGCACGTTTGATTTTTCTTGTCGGGCAAATTTAAAAAAATAATTATTTTCAAGGAGACAATAGGTTCATTTTGTTGTTTAAGTTCATAGACGAGACAAAAATGTTTAAAGGTAGTAAAGGGCGTAACAGATGTGGAGTGAGGTTAGTGCTGATAAGAATACTTCCAGTGAAATATTTTGATACTGGAACGTGTACGTTAAGTTTATATTATGGACGTTCACACATAGCTACCATTATCGTGATGTGGCTGGAGACAGGTGTTCTTCTCCGCGCCTGCTAGGGTGTTGCCAATTTTTTTTTATGATCCATTAACCTTTTAATCTTCCTCTTAAAACATTTTAATTAAAAAATCACACAGTTATTTTCTTTAAAAAAATAGAAAAGTTTTATTTTTCAACTCATTTAAGATCAAAGAATATAAAGAAAATGTAAAGCCTGTATAAAATCTCTACCAGTTTCAACACAGGGACGTTTTACTCACACGCGAGACATTTCTTTCGTAGTTGTCCCAGACGTCCTCACGCAGGTCACTACACGGTTCCTGTGAAAGGAACTTCATATTCTTCGTCCTCATGGCCAACTGAATGCACGACTCCCCTCTCCATTCTGGCATATTTTCCACGAGCAGCTGCCGAGTGTGTTCTTCGTTTCTCCTGTAGCATTGTTGGAGAAGTTCGATGGCGCAGTGCTGAAAATATCTGAGGACCAGAATAACATCTCTCGCACGTATTGCATAACATGTTACAGACCAAATATTGATTTTCTAGTGTGAACTTCAAAGTGAAAGTATTTGTGAAATTCCCATCACAATATGTATCTAAGAGGTTCTAAAATTTCCACAGTAACAATTGTTTGTTAGACCTATTGGGGTTTGGCCGTTAAGAGCGACTAATGTCATTGGTTACTTTTTGCTGGTTTTAATCCTTTTGCGAGTCTCACTGTCAAATTTACTTTGACCCAATATGCGTTTCAACGCACCATGTGCACCCAGCGCTCCTGCAATCAGGTGATTCTGAAAAGGAGAATAATTGACAGGCATGAGTTTTAACTTAATCGTGTACCTCGGGTTACGAACGATTCAGGCTAAAAAACAAGCTCCCCAAACATTTGTCTCGGTTAAAGAGGAATTCTATGGGGCTACAAGTGAAGGCAAAAGAGAGAAAACGAAAGGGGTTGGGGGGTGGGGAGGGGGATATAGCGCGCAAGGTTTAAAGTTCAAAACAAGCGTGCGTCTACAGCAGAAACGAAGGCTACGCTGTACCAGAATCACCTGGCGCTAGCACAGTTGTAAGCGTTTAGAGCCTCCCAATTGGCCCTTTTACACAGCTTTAAAAGATTTATCTGAAAGTAACAGTTTTCTCATTTTAAAAAACAACCCTTTAAAAACAAAGGTTTTGACTATAAAAATCTCTTATCTCAGACAACTGCGCTACATTTTAAGGCATCCCATTTATTAGGTGCGTGACGTCATTTATTGGACGGCCCCTAATGTATAAATTATATTACCATTTACCAAACGACGAGGAAGTTAATTAATTTTTAAATATTTTGTTTTAATTTTTAATTATTTTTTTTAAATTGGGGATGGGCGGAGAGGGTGGCTTTATAACGTCACCCATAGATTAGGAGGTTGGATGGAACGATCCCAGATAACATTCTTAAATTCAAAATGATGACTTTAATGAATCTGGAAGAAAATAAAATTTAATACCGTTCAGAGTGTGACCTTTTTTGGGTAATAAAATCAAATCTCATGGACTTAAGGTTCCATTAGGTATGTTAGCTAAAAAATATTTGTCTTATTTTTTAAAAATACTTTTATCGTTTTAGCCTGGTCTTAAATCGTTCAACAAATGCATGCTATAAATGATTTTTTAAAATTTATTTTTCGTCAACCGATGGCTCTAGTATACTCTGTTGTACTTGATGATGTTTAAACATATTGATATACAAATTATGGTAAATATACTCACAGACAACTGAGTCCAAAAAAAGAGAGCACCATCCAGGTTTATTGATCCGATGCTGTGTTTAAACAGCTTGAGAAATGCATCTGTTTAAAATAATTTATAAAATTAACTTTTTCTATAAAGAGCTTAATTTATTTGAGAACATTTTAGCCGACGTAATTTTATCTTTAAATAAAAAAGGCAACACATTTTAAATCCATTTTAAATTAATGTAAATGATCCTACATGTGGAAGAAAATCAGAAGCCCCGAGCCTATTGCTCTTCATGGGTGTGGCGGAGTCGTTGTCTAGGGGTTGAGGTCCCCCCTTGGCCACAGATATTTACCACGTAGACGGGTAAAAGACTCAGAAACGCTGGGTTGTTTTCTTTCAACGTAAGTTTAATGACATCAAGAATCTTTCAACATATGTATGGCAGAGTACAATTGGCAGTTTACAGTTGATGGTCATACCATCCAGAGTCCTCGGCCCAGCTTGACCGTATCGGACTACGTTCACAAAACTCCACACTCTATCGTCCGTCTTTCACCTGCCTTTCAACTCGGCAACCCAACACTCTCTCCGCGACACACAATGTGACCCCTATTAAATCCCCGTCTTGTCCGACCGGTTTTGGCTGGACCCTGGGTCATTCCCCATGTCTCCCTTTGACCGTGGTCCTGTCAATTCATTACAACTTTCACGTACCTTGAGTTCACCCGCCCCCCCCCCGTTCCACGAGGACAAGTGTTCACAGCCCCATTTATGCGTAGTCATCCCCACACCACATCTGACCGTAACAATGGGTCTTCCTAAAAGACCCTCTCAGCTATCTGGCCCCCAAAGGTACGTAGCAGCTGAGAACCCCCCCTCCCCCCCCCCGGAAGCGGTCCCTTCTGAAGCGACCACCTGGGCATCCAGGACATAGCGTCGAATATGCCTCCCACGGAGTTAACCTCACAAGGAGGGGTGGAATTCCCTACTACGACACGCTACAACTTTGGCGCCACCCTGGCAAAGCATGCGAGTCTCCATGGTTAGGACCGCCGCAGTGCGGGGGATCATCAAAGACCTACCTAAGGTGCAACCCCCACTGGAAGGTTTCCTCAGAGCTGGCGTCCGCTGCGTTCTTCGCGGTAACTTTTGCTAATCCGTACTGGCGCTCCTGGCCTTAAACCGGCACCGCTCAATGGCGTTGCTAGTGTAACTGAGGGGGACGAAACTGTCGCTTCGGATTTACCCGACCCTCAATGGGTACTCTGGTTCTCATCATCGACAATGCATTTAAGATGCTTTGTCTAAGATCCGTACAGCGACTGTAATCATGTTTGACTAGCACCTAACACCTAACATATCGGACTTTGGCATTGCCTGCCAGGAGTTGTCGGTTTCGGGTCGCGGTCAGGTCCGCCACCCGCGACCTTACTCGTCCGGTAATGTAGTGGAAATAATACATTCTATTCAAATATTTTTATAAAATAAATAATCTCTTTGAATGTGTTTACGTTTCTTAGGACATGAATGTTTAACATAGAATGACATGAAAATTGTGTGTGTTAATATTTTTATGTAAAGTGCTGCGAGCCCAGTAGCTTGCTGGGGTACTGCGTTATATAAATTATCAAAATATTATTGAAGATTATCAATAAGTTAAATTTAGCGAAAAATATTCTCAAACTCTATAAAGCGCAACTAAATTGAAGTTCAAAGCAAAGCATATCAGATAAATAAATAATAGAGTTGAAAGACAAAGCCAAAATATATATTTTTTTAAATAAATATTATATACACTTTTTCTCTCTTTTGAACAGTGTATGATAAATCAAAATTAAATAGAAAAAATATTATTTTTTTTTAAAATTATTACCTTGATCAGAATAATTCTCCGATCCAACTGAAATAATAATGGTTTATTATTAATTTCAATTTAATTTTAAAGTTACCTTTTATAAAATAATCTTAATAATTGCGTCATCAAAACTCTTCATTGGAGAAGACTCGACACGCGCTGTTTTGATTGGATGAAATGTTAATTACTTTATAAGTCATTACGGATTGATGTTGTATTGTATGAAACTAAAACTTTATAAAACATCTATTCATGTTTAGATGATGTGCTGTTAGGGTAAAATGTAAGAAAATCAACCCAATTTTGCCTAGTTTGATTTCAGAGAAATAAATGTTAGTTAATTCAATTATTTGTTCTTTTGTTTGTTTTTTATACACTAATTTGGGCGAAAGAAAAAAGCTTCCGCTTTACATATCTACATGGATTTAAAGTTGGGAACAAATTTATATTAAAAAAATTATTTAAACGCAATTTCGCTTGGGATAGATAGAGGGTTCGGGTTCGGGTCTTTTGCAACTATGTTAAGGAGGTCCCAAGGATGTGCACGGGACAAAATAATTACCGAAAAGGTTTACTGGATTTCCTGGAGAATTTTAAAAAAATCAGTATTTTGTCAATTTCTCGCCAATCATAACATCTATCAGGTTGAAAAAAATATCAAACTATAGCTAATAATATTTAGAACAATGATGGAGAGGGTATTTTTGAAAAATCTCTTTTAGTTCGACTCCAGTAATTTTAGAAGCAATTTGTAGATAGCAATTGCTTTGTTTAATTTCAGAATTATTGATTTGACATGACTTTTAATTTCATCTAGAATGATAGTAAATTGGATTTTCCCGCTTTGTGAATGCGATTGTTAGACTGTTGCGCAGTGAGCATTATTCTATATTGAAAAATTCTTGGTGTGACTCTAGAATGATTTTCCTTGAATAAAAAAATCGGATATTCTTTGCTGGAAATTGCGTTTAAATACTCCTTCTAGTTTTTATTACTTGTTTTAATTTTCTTGGCCCTCAGTTGTTTTTCTTAAATTTAATTTTTAATGATGATTTTAAAAACATTAAAAATATAAATAATTTAAATATTTTTTTTTAATGAATTGAAATAATTAATGCTGATTTCAGTTTTTCTTTCGGTATACATAATTCAAGAAGTTCTAGAAGAAAAAAAACCTAAATTAAAATTAAACTTTTCCAAACTGTTCAAAATAGTACTCACATAAAAGCTTATCAAAATCGTTGTTATATTTATTGAAATCATCGTCAGACTGCAAAGAAAAGTGCATCATTTAAATTTCATAGTCAGAAAGCGAAGTGAGCGAGTGCTTAAATAAAAAAGTTTCGCGTTTTTTTTCCTAAACAAAAGAAAGTGGAAATATAACTTTAAGGATTTTTAAAAAAAAACTAACATAAAAACAGGAAATTTTTTATCTTTAGCATTTCCATAAATATACATTTTATAGATAAACAACAAATGGGGGGATATAGGTTAAGTGATGCAGAAATGCAAGAATGGGTGGAGATGGGCGTAACAATGCATTTCTTTCGGAAAACAATAAAACTGGCATGCCATTCATGAGAAAAGGCGAATATGTTTAAATAGGGATAACAGGCTCTGGAGGCGTCTGCGGGGTTGCCAATGTAACCAAAAATCAGATCATTCGCCTCGATTGAGGCAAGATAACTCAAACCCAGCCGAGATAACACCTTAGATCAAAAGTGTAAAACATCAATCACCACTCACTGCCTCCGCTACTCACTACCACTACAACTCACTGCCTCCACCATTCACTGCCTCCATCACTCACTGCCTCCACCACTCACTGCCTCAACCACTCACTGCCTCCACCACTCACTGCCTCAACCACTCACTGCCTCCACCATTCACTGCCTCCATCACTCACTGCCTCCACCACTCACTGCCTCAACCACTCACTGCCTCCACCACTCACTGCCTCCACTACTCACTACCACCACCAATCACTGCCTCCACTACTCACTACCACCACCACTCACTGCCTCCACTACTCACTACCACCACCACTCACTGCCTCCACCACTCACTGCCTCCACTACTCACTACCACCACCACTCACTGCCTCCACTACTCAATACCACCACCACTCACTGCCTCCACTACTCACTACCACCACCACTCACTGCCTCCACTACTCACTACCACCACCACTCACTGCCTCCACCACTCACTGCCTCCACTACTCACTACCACCACCACTCACTGCCTCCATCACTCACTGCCTCAACTACTCACTACCACCACCACTCACTGCCTCCACCACTCACTGCCTCCACTACTCACTACCACCACCACTCACTGCCTCCACTACTCACTACCACCACCACTCACTGCCTCCACTTCTCACTACCACCACCACTCACTGCGTCCACTACTCACTACCACCACCACTCACTGCCTCCACCACTCACTGCCTCCACTACTCACTACCACCACCACTCACTGCCTCCACTACTCACTACCACCACCACTCACTGCCTCCACCACTCACTGCCTCCACTACTCACTACCACCACCACTCACTGCCTCCACTACTCACTACCACCACCACTCACTGCCTCCACTACTCACTACCACCACCACTATCTGCATCCACTACTCACTACCACCACCACTCACTGCCTCTACCACTCACTGCCTCCACTACTCACTGCCTCCACCACTCACTGCCTCCACTACTCACTACCACCACCACTCACTGCCTCCACTACTCACTACCACCACCACTCACTGCCTCCACTACTCACTACCACCACCACTCACTGCCTCCACCACACACTGCCTCCACTACTCACTACCACCACCACTCACTGCCTCCACTACTCACTACCACCACCACTCACTGCCTCCACTACTCACTACCACCACCACTCACTGCCTCCACTACTCACTACCACCACCACTCACTGCCTCCACCACTCACTGCCTCCACTACTCACTACCACCACCACTCACTGCCTACATCACTCACTGCCTCCACTACTCACTGCCACCACCACTCACTGCCTCCACCACTCACTGCCTCCACTACTCACTACCACCACCACTCACTGCCTCCACTACTCACTACCACCACCACTCACTGCCTCCACTACTCACTACCACCACCACTCACTGCCTCCACTACTCACTACCACCACCACTCACTGCCTCCACCACTCACTGCCTCCACTACTCACTACCACCACCACTCACTGCCTCCACTACTCACTACCACCACCACTCACTGCCTCCACCACTCACTGCCTCCACTACTCACTACCACCACCACTCACTGCCTCCACCACTCACTGCCTCCACTACTCACTACCACCACCACTCACTGCCTCCACCACTCACTGCCTCCACTACTCACTACCACCACCACTCACTGCCTCCACCACTCACTGCCTCCACTACTCACTACCACCACCACTCACTACCACCACCACTCACTGCCTCCACCACTCACTGCCTCCACTACTCACTACCACCACCACTCACTGCCTCCACCACTCACTGCCTCCACTACTCACTACCACCACCACTCACTGCCTCCACCACTCACTACCACCATCACTCACTGCCTCCACCACTCACTACCACCACCACTCACTGCCTCCACCACTCACTGCCTCCACTACTCACTACCACCATCACTCACTGCCTCCACTACTCACTACCACTACAACTCACTGCCTCCACCATTCACTGCCTCCACCACTCACTGCCTCCACCACTCACTACCTCCACCACTCACTACCACTACCACTTATACATTCGTCCTTTTCTTCTACATGTCATACATATTTCTTCAATCTCCAACAGCTTTACAAAATAATACACAGTTCAAATCGGCAGGTTCGACCATTTGCCTTTGCATCTATGTCATCAATAGCTTTTCTGATCTCTGCGGTGTCGACATTTCTTTGAATCATGTAAGACAAAAAGTTGTGTCTTGATCCAACAATGGCCTCCTTGGTCACTTTTCGAATCGTCTGAAAGTCCCACTTGAGTGCCTGAGGAAGATATTCGATTATGTTCTACATCATGTTCACGTTAAACAAGATGGGAGGTAAATAGCTTTGCATTGTTTCAGAATTTCTGGAGAAGCATTTAAATTATTTTTTTGTTGTTTCTTTATCTCAATCCTTTCGATTTTCTAACTTAATTTAAAAACAAAATAAGGTGGATTTTTGTGTTTTATATATATATATATATTTATTCTGGTGAGCTGACTGTATGGTAATAAATCAGATTAATTGGAACTATACTTAGAGCTAGTTTTAGAATTAACAAACCTTCATCTCTGTTTGTTTTTGTCTTTAAAATATTAAAGACCAGAAATACTTTGAGTGTATTATAAAACTCAATATAAATCAAGCCAGACGGCCATTTTCTGAAAAAAAAAGTCGGTTCTAAATATAAAAAACCACCTCAAAACTCGTCAAGAATACACAATACTAGACACTAAACTTCACTCTCATTACCTCCCCTTCGTGTTCGTAGTCGAGCACGTTTAGCGTCATCCTCAGGAGGAAACAATCCATGTTACCCTCATCTAGCTGGTGATGATCTTTTAGAACTGTTCAAATAAAAACATGAATACCGCTTACGACCAAAAGTACAGGTATAGTTGTGCCGGTCCCCCTACCCCACCCGGACCCCAATGTTCGGACTTGCCATCATTTCAGCTGGAAATAGCGCAAGACTTAATACCTCTGAATTAACCCATCCTTCCTAGCCCTCCCTTTCCGTTTTGCCACTCCCATCTTTCTCCTCTAATGCTTCTCTCTCTTCCCCCCCCCCGGGGGTCACAAAAAATAAAACCAATGAAAATTAGGACAGTTTCAAAAAAAATTTCTGCATGGCAAAAAGGACCTCGTTTTATGGTTTAAAATGTGACTTTAACCCTCCCCCCCCTTTCCGCAAAAACCCGAATTTTGAATTAAAAAAAAACAATCAAGCTTACTTCTTTGAGCAGGAGCTCAAATGTAAACTCCCCCACTCTCTCTCTCGTTATTATGATAGGATGCGTACATCAGGAATGCGAATCCTATACAACACAAATATCTTTGACCCAATAACTTTACGGGCTCCGACCATAAATCACGAAGAAAACAAAATAATTACTACCTTTAAATATTTCCGATGTAATGCGGCCTTTACGACACGCTTGCTCCAGTGTTAACTCGGAGATTAATTTATTGTTTGACTTTCTGTTGAGAAAAAAAAAGGTGCACATTGGTATTCATTTTTGCTTCTGCTGACTTTCACGCCTCAGTTTAAAAAGGAAGGTTTTGTTTAATGATGTTTGAGCCATTTTTGGACATTACCAGAGGGAGGGATTTATGAGCTTAAATTCTTAAATTCATTTTTTTTAAATTTGATTTTCTACTTTTTTTTTCTCCAAAAATTTCAATAATGTATACAAATCTCTTATGTTGTAATAGTTCAGTAAGATTCGTCAAGGAACTTTAAAACCACAATTTTTAAATATTTTTTAAAAAATTTGTTTATTTAAAGAATCATCCAACAATCAAACGATTTGGCTTGTATTCAACTAGCATTTCGTGTCTAAGGGGCCGTCCATAAATGACGTCAAGCGATTTTGGCCTATTTTTACACCCCCCCCCCACATCCCCCTCCAATATGACTTCACAAAGCTGTGGAAACCCCCCCCCCTAGAAGCAGTATTTTCTTTTTGAAAAAGGGCATGTTTCAAATCACGTCATTTAAGTATGTATTTAGTGTATGGCCGCAGTGTAATATCGTAAAACGTGTGAATCCATGTAAAACGTCATAAAATAAGTGAATGTAGTTAGAAATCGAATATTTAAGTGGAACTTTGATTTAAAAGTAGCGTGTTTTGAGGTGACGTCGCAATTCTTAAACTCCCCCCTCCCCCTCGTCACACATCGTCACAAATGTGGTGACCCCTCTCCCCCTTGGGTGCGTGACGTCATTTGTGGAGGGCCCCTAAAAGTTTATCTTTTCTGGGTGATGTCTTCTGTGACTAAACACTGCAGCCATGTTTTTTTTTAATTTTCGTTCATCTATTAGTTCTTTTTTTTTGCTTGTTCGCTGACGAAGGCTTTCTGTCGACACGTTCAATGTTTTCTGGCGTCTTGTCAGGCTCACGTATACCTTTTTTTTTATAAAACAAACACTTTTTGTCATTGTCAAACCTTTTTGTTTCGACTTCGATTGGATCCTTCAACCTGGAATCCAGAGATTTGGAACTGTCAGGACGGACTTTATTCTTCTTTAAAGCTCTGCTTTTCTCTTTGGCTTCTTTCTTTGGTTTATCTGATTTATACTAAAGGGTTAAAATGTGACGTCAATATTAAGATAAACCTACTTTAATAAACACAAACTTAAATCTGTGAGGCTCGACAGAATCTCTCTATAACTATAAGACAATTCACATTTCCTCAAAATGATATTATTATTAATTCAATTCAGACACATCGTTACATTCTTTGATTTACAGAAAGGGCGAGTCTATGTGCTAGTAGTGGGGGGGGGGTCGTGATATTCATGGATATAATTGACACATAGAACTTTGGGTGTTGGAATTAAATAAACAGGAATGAATTCTTGATCTTGTAAATTTCTGGATCCTGGACATTTCTAAGTACTGAATAACAATGGGTGAAATTATTTGATGGATAACACTGGACAGTTGATAACATTTGTTAATATTGGATACTGGACGATCGTTTATCCTGGATAAAATCTATATATTTAATTCTCTTCGTGTGACCATGCGAGACACCACGCAAGTATGTGCAAACGAGCATGTCGAATGACCCTCGCTGCGGTCGACCAATGTTTCGAGACCAACAATGGTCCTTGCGTTCACTTGCATTGTGCCTTCACGCAATACCGTGAGATTCGTAGTGTACTGTTTATCCACGTCCGCCTTATACGGGGACGGTCCTGGGTTCAAGCCCCAGCGAAAATATTTTTTTTAAATTTCTGTTTCTTCCCGTTCTTTTACCCCTTTATTGCTAACATGGCTGACCCTCGCTAGGGTCGGCAAATGACAGTTTATGGTTGGCAAGCTAATGTGGTAAAGGGTGGTGTGCAGGTAGATAACCACAGTGCGAATGTCTCGAAACCAACAATGAGTCGGCAGTCCCCCCCTCCCCCAACCGACGTTCACTCGCGTTGTTTTGATTTCTTGGAGCTTTATTTTGTGTCCGTTCTTGCTACACTTCCTTTGCACTCTCCGTGAGCTAGTCTGCAGCGCATGCTACGCCGCGGGGCGTCTAGTATTGTAAAATATATAATCTCGGATGCTGAATAACTCTAGATGCTTGACAATATAGAAGATGAAAATGCACATAATTTAACAAAAAATAAATATAGTTCCGGTTTCGATACTCAAGGGAGATAATACTGGTGTGGAGGGTGGGGTGGGCTGCTGTGACCAGGTAGAGAGGAAATTTCGCAGGATGTGGGTAAACATGTTATGGCGAGAATTAGCATATCTTCAACATTATTTTCCAAACGGCGTACATGTCGTGTAAGTTTAGAGACTCGCCGCCTTAGAATAACATTTTAGTTGCAGCTTATGGTTAGCTAATGTTTTTAAAAAAAAACTTTAAAAAATGAATCATCGAGAGGGAAGCGCTCCATTAATTTAACGGCCAGTGGCTGTCTTCGTTTAGTATATTTAGACGTATCTCTATTTACAGTAATCTGCTATTTCTGATAAACTTTAAAGTACAAGACGTGAGTGTAAACATCCAAGAAATGTAACACTTCTCATTAATAAAACCAATCGAAAAAAAATACTATGGTTAATTGATTATAGCTTTTTTTTAAAAAAAAATCGGTTAAACTCACTATCAGGAGAACTGTTGGGATCATTACAGATTGTTCGTTTAATGCATCATCATCACTCAAAACTATGGCACATTCAAAGCATTCTGTGGAGGTTTTTTTAACAACGTATATTGTGAGTTAAACATACGTACAAAACCAATAATTGTTCTCTTAGATATGTTTGAAACCTGTGGCATTACTGAAGTCTTTTCTTATCATTCATATTATCTTATACGGTGTATCAAAATATATATTTTTTTTTAAAACATACACCTTTTTCTTAAAGGTACAAAACGTTTCACAAGCAATCAATTATTCGAAATACCTTTCATGGACTCTACCGTGAAAGAAAGCTCCGAAGAGGAGAACACCAAATACCGGAAAAGGACATTTGCTTCGGACCGCTTTTTGTCATTGGCATTAGTCGCATCTTTGGGTTTGTGTATATGTTTTTGATTCTGGAACAGAATAGACAAGACGACAATTGATAAAACCGTTTATTTGTCAATTAGACAAAATATTTTTTTTTAAAACGTAAAAATTTTTGTTTTTTAACTATAAATCCTTTATATATGAGATAAAACTAAAAGAATGTTCAATATAATACGCACCGCGCGATAGACTAGCATAAACATTTACACGCTAAATAGAGATAATATATAAATGCATTTATTTAATTCCAGTATATTTGATCGATGTGAAATTTCGTTAGTTCATTTTTATAGTCACGATGAGTCTACCTGCAAAATGTCAGCTCGATAGCACACCGGGAAGTGGGTTAAAAATCGATCCACAGTTTTGGCGATAAGCAAGCTACGAGTTAATCGCATCCGGGCAGAATAGCGACTGTCAAAACAGCAACCGTCATAATGGTGACTTCAAAATAGCGACTGTATCAAAACAGTGACTGTCAAAACAGCGACCATCATAATAGCGACTGCATCAGACTAGTGCCGATGATAAAAACGATGTATCAAAATTTCTGAACGATCGCATGTACTGTAATTAAATTATTGAATTTTTTGTTTATTTTATTTATCTCTTTGTATCATGGTAAATTTTTGAGATAGAGTGTCGGGGTTCTTATTATATTGAACGACTTTTTTATTAATACTTTCCTGTTTCTCGATTGTGCGTTTTATATTGACAATACTTTTTATAAACATATTCCCGATCGGTGCGCAATATATTAAACACGTTTTACGAGACATAACTAAAATTTTGTATTTTTGGATTGCCTTGCGCTGCGTATTATAATGAACATTCTTTTAATAATGTCTCGTACATAAAAAATTTATAATAAAAAACTTGGTTTTTTACGGGTTCTTTTTATCTTTTGCTTGTGATAATGTTTGAAAAACTTACTGTGCCTAGCCTATTCTTTTTTAAATGTTCTTTTTAAATCTTTGACGCATTATGTACCTAAGACAAATTAAATGTTATTTTTAATTCATTATTGATATAATTTTATTTTATTTACTGAGCAGTTGTTTTTATTTGAATGAATGCGTGTATATGTAGCATAAGTTAATTTTTTAAATTTTTATTTTAAACACAATTTTTAATTTCAATAAATACTTCAACAAGATGAGATAAATGTCACATAATTTCAGTAACCTTTGTCTTTTCTATTCTTTTTTAGATCTTCCTTTTAATTCGTTTATGTATTATGTAGCTAAGACAAATTAAATGTTATTTTTAATTCTTTGTTGATATAATTTTATTTTTAATTGTATGCGCGTGTGTATATAGCATAAGTTAATCAAAGTCATTAATTGTTTTTACATTTTATTTTAATCAAAAGTTATAATTTCAATAAATACTTTATCCAAATGTTGCTATTTTTTTTAGGTTGTTTTTTTTTGTACTATGCATTTATGTAGTTTTTTTCACTTTGGGTCCTTGGGTAAGTTTAGATAATGAAAATGGGTCTATGTGTCAAAAAAGTTTAGCAACCACTGTGTTAGGTGAACGGTGAACGTTTGGACAAGAATGGCTATGTGGTGAAGTCGCTGTTATGACAGTCGCTGTTTTGATGCAGTCACTATTTTGAAGTCGCTATTATGACGGTCGCTGTTTTGATACAGTCGCATATTTTGAAGTCGCTATTATGACGGTCGCTGTTTTGATACAGTCGCTATTTTGAAGTCGCTATTATGACGGTCGCTGTTTTGATACAGTCGCTATTTTGAAGTCGCTATTATGACGGTCGCTGTTTTGATACAGTCACTATTTTGAAGTCGCTATAATGACGGTCGCTGTTTTGAACCGTGCCGAGTTAATATACAGGATTTAAAAAAATGAAATTTTTAAAATTTATAAAAGCATCTTGGGTTATACAAAACATTGATTATTTTGCTTTAAATTCTGGATTAATTTTTTATGTAAATAACCCTGGATTAATCTTCGTAATTAGGTGCATTAAAACCACAATTTTAACAGCGCGGTGAGGTCTGCTACCAAATCTCAACCAGATCTTCGCCAAATATCCACCAAATCACCAAACCTCTACTAGACCTGCACCATATCCCCATCAAACTTCACCAAAACTCCACCATATCCCCATCAAACTTCACCAAAACTCCACCATTTCCCTATCACACTCTCACCAAAACTCCACCAAACTCCACCACCTCCAAAACTCACCAAACTCCACCAAACCCCAAATTCACCAAAACTCCACCAAATCCCCAAATCTCACCAAAACTCCACCATATCCCCATCCAAAATTCACCAAACTCCACCAAACTCCACCATACTCCACCACCCTCACAAATTCACCACCCACCAAAACCTCACCAAACCTCCACCAAACCTCCACCAAACCCCACCAAACTCCACCAAAACTCCACCATACCCCACCAAAATTCACCAAAACTCCACCATATCCCCCACCAAAATTCACCAAAACTCCAACGAATCCCCACAAAGAGAAAGCTACTCTCAACACTTCCCTCCCACATTTTTTTCACTGTTAAAATTGGAAATTGCATGCAAGAACTATTTGAAATACAGAGTCTCTGTTAAGCTTTTAACTTTTTAAACAAAACTGATATCATGCATGACGACACCCCGTCACAAAAGAGACAACATTTTCAAGTAAAAGATCGTAAATAATATGTATTAATTAAAGCTTAGTTTAATTAAGGGCCTTCCATAAATGACGTCACGCGATTTTGGCCGATTTTTCACCCCTCTCCCCTTAACCACATGTCGTCATAAAAAGTTATAAACCCCTCCAATATGACGTCACGAAGCTTTGCCCCCCTCCCCCCATAAAGGCCCGCGTTTTCTTTTTGAAATGAGCACGTTTCAAATCATGTTTTTGTCATTTAAGTATGTATTTTATGTATTTGTGCAGTGTTTCTCAATTATTTGCTGTCATGCCCCACCCTCCCCCCTAGGAAGAAATAAAACATTGCGTGCACCCCCGCGCGACTGTAAATAGTATCATTTGTCAATACATTTTTCATAAGTACACCTCTGCATAGCAGTCAAACTAGCCCCCCCTTTATCGAGCATCACGCCCCCCCCCTGGGGGGGCTCGCCCCACTATTTGAGAAACACTGATTTCGTGTAAAGCTGCACTCTAATATCGTAACACGTGTGAAGCAATTTAAAAAAGTCTTTAAATAAATTGTAAGTAATCAGATATTTAAGTGGATTTTTTTAAATGTTGTACGTTTTGATGTGACGTCATAGTTTTAAACACCCCCTTCCCCCTCGTCACACATCATCACACATCGTTACAAATGTGTGACCTACTCCCCCCCCCCGTGCGTAACGTCATTTATGGATGGCCCCCTCATCACATGTATCAAATGTTATAATAATAATAATAATTACTATAAATTATTCTTTCATAATAATTAGCGTAGGATAAAATTAGCTTCTGTATAGAAGGAGCATCTGTAACAGCTATGATAAGATAAGATTAGATAAGATAAGATATGACAGAAGGAGGGATGATTAAATTGTTATGATAATTTCTTCCGAAGGTCAGCAGTAAACGTACCTCAGCTGTGGTTGGTGTAACAAGTCTTTCAAAGTCTTCTAGACTCCTGACGATAATGGCTGTCACATTTTCTTTGGTTTTAAGAATCTCTCCAAAATATGTGAAGATTTCATCGCCACCCTCAATTAAAAGTAAAAACGACTCTGTGAAAACGAAGTGGGAGCATAAGACACGTTTTTAAACTGTCTTGATCTCTTGATTAAAAATCAAACAGAAGACTCACTGCGAATAGTAGTGTTTTATTGATAAAGATGGTCTGAATGGTAGTGTTTTATTGATAAAGGGCCCTGAATGAGTTAAGATTGTATGTGACAGTAAAGCAACTCAGCTATACTTTTCAAGGCAGAGATTTCAGAGGTTAAATTTCTGAATATAACAATTTTTCAAAAGTAGTTTTCAACATTTAAAAATCTTTAAACCAGACACGTACATTGGCGTACTTCATGACGTATCATTCAGTACATCATTAACGTACAATAGAGCGCATACTAACATAATGTCGTTATATGTTGTAGCTGTGGTAGGTATGCTTAGTATATATGTGTTACCATTTTCATGTGCAGCGCTTTGAGCCCAGCTGCTTGCTCTACATAAATAATCAAATTATTATTATATTATTATTAAAGAGTACAACACAGCGTATTGTAGATTATTTAATAACGTAATATAGAATACTTCATATCTTAATATATTGTACATCATGACGTAATAATTATGAAGAATATTTTTAACATATTTTTTTCCAAAATAAGTAGATTATATTACCTCTGGACGTGAAAATGTCTAACAGAGGTTGGGAAACTTTTGTGATGACACCTTTAGTTAACTGCTGGGCGCTAGAAAGCCTCACAATTATCTAAAATGAAAAGTGAAAATATCAAATTAAATCCCTTACGATTTAATACCCAGTATTGCTAAATTATAAGCCTACTAGAAATGGTGTATTGTTCATGTTTGTGTTGCATGTTGCGTATATTCATTGAATTAAAGTAATGGTATGGAAGGTAAAAAAAGAAAAGATTTCAAAAGTTTTCATTACCGAAAAAAAGTCTTATTTAAATTTCTTATTCCAGTTCTGTTTCAGAAAATAAATTTACACCCATACTCTTTATCTACATTGATAAACTATATCCATAATCCATATCAATAATCTCCGACTATAATCTTCAACCAAAAAACTCAGCACCCATAAAACATCCACAATCTTCTGCCTTCAGCTACATCCAAAATCTACATTAGCTATCCATTTAATTTTTTATTTTTTTTTGGCTGTGTCCCATAACCTCGTGTTCATAGGGGGTTATAATGTTTCCATTAGAACTATCGGGGGGCTTGGTAGACTTGGCGGCGCCCATCTCCTCACCACGTCAGCGGAGGACTTTTTAGCAATAGTCATTTGTCTATACCAATTGACAACATTTTGTCCGTTGCGGAAAACTCTACCTTACCTGTTACATCACGCAATATACATTTTTGGCATCAAATACGGTAAATGTTTGATTTTATTGTTGAGTATGCTGCCTCATTCCGCAGTTGACGATGCCACTTATTAAATGTTAAAATAGAAAAATGCAAGCAGATTTTAATAGCTAATTTTTTCTGCGGTTCGTTTTTCTGTTAAAAATCGAATACACGTTTATAAAAACCTCAGTGTTTCGTTATAAAACATCTAAAAGATATACAAAATTTGCTCGAATGTAACAGAAGTTTAAGGTTGTTTTTTTTGTAATATATTTGTTTTTAAATTTGACCAGCAATATCAGAGTACTGATACTGTTTAAATTCAGTGGTTCTCACTATCTTTACCCGTGGAGTCCATGTTATGTTCAGCTGACGGAGTAATTCTCCCAGGTCAACTAGGTTACCCGCGTTGTCATCGCCATCAGAAGGTATACAATAGAACTGAAAGACATCAGGAAATAATACTGACATATCCAATACACAATTTTAGATGGCATTCGGTCAGTCGGTCAGTGACTCATTCAGTACGTGAGTCGGTCGGTAAGTCATTCGGTTGATAGTTGCACAAATAAAAGTAAGTATCTGCGCATATTCACGATGTCATTGAATTAACTGTGGATTCATGAATTTCTCTAATTACCTACTTAAATTTATGAGTTCATTCACTTACCTGTGTGAATTCATCTTCATTATGGTTGACTGCGTAGATTCTATTCTGTGGCACATTTAAGTTTGCATCATGGTCCTTAAATGTCATTGAGTCCCTATCGTCCAGTGGCAGGGCTTGACCTGCTCCTGCATGGCCCTGATCAAGATCAGATGTCATTGAGTCCCTATCGTCCAGTGGCAGGGCTTGACCTGCTCCTGCATGGCCCTGATCAGCATCAGACGTCATTTTAGCCATATTTTGTCCAATGTGAACTCTATTTTAGCCGTCATGGAATTTGTCGATATGGTCTAATGGTAGAGGAGACACAATAATTAATGTTTACAATTTGATAATTTTCATTTCAATTAAGGAAAACCCCTAATTTAACTGAACTTTCTTTATCGTCTTGAAATAAATTAAATATAAAATTGTATCTTAAAACATATGAAATTTAAATATTTTTTTTAAAAAATATGCGTAAATTTTCACATTTACATTTTTTTTTATATCTAGGGTCATTTATAATCACATGCAATACCGAGGCTAAGACAATAACATAAGGTTAAAAAAAATCTTATAGTTTATTTAAACTACAGAATGGTTGACATTTATTCTCTATGACCCTAGGATGTATTGTGTAAATTTTGTTCCAAAAGATTTCTAATTCCTAAAACATCAAATCAATTTTATTGACTCAAATTACGCATCCGTGTCCGGTGACAGCGCATGCCCATTTTGATCGATCTATCGATGATATAAAGCGGATCGAACTTTCCTAGAAAAGAAGTCAAGGTCGATATAGTTATCGTCTGAAGGAAAATGAAACTAGTTTAAATTCACAAACACCTATAATTATTTTATAAATCTTTAAATTCAAGTAAAAACAACTTGCCATATGTTATATCAGTGAGCTGGTACACATTTATTTGGAAGGTTAGAAATGAAGTTTGGTGTTTTGGAGAAAATTCTGGCTAATAGGTTACTTCAGCTCTGAAATACACCAAATGAAAGTCAATGAATTGCTCCCTTAAATAGCTTCCCAAGGCGTGAAAGTTATTTTTTTTTATTAGACACATTGTCTTGACGCGCCGCAGTGATTTGAAGTAAACATTGAGTTGATGTTACGTACCTGACTTCATAGTTGATGAACATACGTCTTCTTAAACCATCAAAAAGGCAATCCAAATATACGAGAACTGGTCTGTTATAAAACTGTTAAGTATATTAATGGGCACGCAGCAAATTTAATTGGAGAATAAAAATATAAACATTATGTTATGCTTTAAACAAGAACAAAAAACGAGTTGTCATACAATGTTGTTTGCCGATTCATAAATAAGATTTAACATGAGTAATTTGTGTGTTTCAACTTACATTTGATCGATTAACGATGCTCTAATGATTAATTTGTTGAGCTGGAGTCAGTTCTTGTCCCGACTCGCCTGCTGCCTTGGCCCGACTGGAGTACACAAACTGCAAGTGCGATTCACTCGCCACGCATGAATGGATCCGTGGGTAAAAGTAGGAGTTATTGATCGTGTTGTTAGTCTCACGCGAGAGATTGAACGTTTATGTGCACAGCCGATAAGTACTTAGTCGGAGGCCATACATTCAACATAGAAATATTGGTGTGTGATAGGACTGGATTCAAGGTCATTCTTTTAACAAAAGTTATTGGTGTCTGATGTTCGACCACACCCACCAAACAAGAATATTTGGATAGCATTCCAGCCTAGTGCTTGTATGGGGATAATATTTAATGCTTACAATATATATAACTAGCAGACCCGTCGTGCGTTGCAACGATCTCAGTAAAAATGAATAAATTTAAAGAAACCAATGAGTGATATGTTTTAAAAATAATTATGCCAGGAACGTTCGCAGAAGTGTGAAAAAAAGTCCAAGTTTCATAGCAAAAGGATAAATAAATTAATAATTTAAAAGCATACAAAAGAAGAAACGATATTAAGGGCCCCAGCCCAAAATGAGTGATAATTTATTTATTTTTTTCTTGCCATTGTACTCAAGCTATATTTCTCAATATCGTGTAAAATTGAAAGTGGAATACAATTAATAATGTTCAGTAAAAAACACATTTGGGGGCCCTTCTCCGAGAGAATGGACATTAGGAGTTAAGTGCCCTATAGTAATGTAATATAGGCTCTAAAGTTTTTATATACTAAATTTGGTCAAAATCCAGTCAGTTATTTTCGCATTATCTAACCCTATAAACTAATTTTTTATATAGCAAATACGGGAAAAATAAACGACATTAAGCGCCCATCCGGTGCAAGATGTCAATTTCAAAAAACCTGTTCATTTTAATTTTGTTTTATCATGGATATATATTTCTCAAGATCGGTACAATGTGAATGGGAAAAATATCTTAAACATATACGACATTTGGGGGCGATAGTAAGGGCCCCGGCCCCGAAGAAATTGACGTTAGAATTTCAGTGCCCTTAAGTATTTTAATATGGGATACCAAGTTTTTGAATACAAAGTTTATTTAAGATCCATTCATTTACTTAGTACCTAACGCATAAACTAAATTTTATATAGCTCATATACGCAACAACAAAAAACGACACTAAGGGCCCCAGGGCCCATTTTGTGCAAGACATAAAGTTCAAAACACCTGTTCGTTTCAATATGATAATGGATGCATTTATCATTATTTTTCAAGATCGTTAATAAATAAAATGGGGAATAGATTTCTAAAAATTTGAAGAAAAATGGCATTTTTGGCCCCCAGGCCCGAAAGGAATGGTCATTAGGAGTTTATTGCCCTATAGTATGTTAATATTGGCTGTCAAGTTTTTATATACAAAGTTTAGTTAAGATCCATCATTTAACACAGTAGCTAACGCTTAAACAAATTTTTATATAGCTCATATAAGCAAAACATGACATTATGGGCCCCCGGCGCCCCATGAGTGTTAAATTTCAAAAAAGTAGCCATTTACCATCCCGGGAGCATACTAAACAGTCTCGAAAAGGTTCATGACGATCGGGTGAATGGTTTAGTCAGCTAGAAAAGGACATGCACACACACACACACACACACACACACACAGACATACTTTGATTTATATATATATATATATATATATAGTGAACTAAAACCACATAAAAGGAGCCCGGGCCTATACGGTGCGAGATGTCAATTTCAAAAACTTTTTCATTTTAAATCAGTTTCATGAGGGATATATTTATCAAGATCATTAAAAAGTGAATGGCAAAAATATCTTAAACATATATGAAAAAAGACATTTGGGGCCCACCGGCCCCGATGAAATTGACATAAAAAGTTCAGAAACCAAGTATTTTAATATGGCCTACCAAGTTTTTGTTTACAAAGTTTGGTTAAGATTAAATCATTTACTCAGTAGCTTACGCATTAACTAATTGTTTTATAAAGCTCGTATAAGCAAAAAACGACATTAAGGGCCCCAGGGGCTAATTATTACAAGAAATAAAGTGCGAAACATGTGTTCATTTGAATAAATTTCAAAATACACATTTATTTATATTGCTCTCAATATTGTTAAAAATTGAATGGACGAAAAGATATTAAACATTTACTAAAAAAGACAGTTTGGGCCCCCTGCCCCGAGGGAATGAAAATTAGAAGTTCAGTGCCCTATCGTAATAAAATATAGACCCTTGAGTTTTTATATACTAAAAAGGGTCAAGATACATAAATTTTCTCAGTATTTTACGCTAATACTAATTTGTATAAAGCAAATATAAGAAAATAATGACATTTAGGGGCCCTTGGGCCCTTTCGTTGAAAGATGTTAATTTCAAAAACCTGTTCATTTTAATTAAGTTTCTTCAAAAATATATTCCCCAAGGTCGTGAAACATTGAATGTAGAAAAATATCTTAAACATATTCGAAGAAAATACATTTGGGGCCCCCGGCCCCGAAGGAATGCACATTTGAAGTTATGTGCCCTATAGTATTTTAATTTGGGCTACCAAGTTTTTGTATTCAAATTTTGATTAAGATCCATTCTTTTATTCAGTAGCTAACGCCTAAACTAATTGTTATATATCTTATATAAGCAAAAAAGACATTAAGGGCCCCAGGGCCCATTCATTGCAAGATATAAAGTTCAAAACACCTGTTCATTTCAATTTTTATAATAATGAATACATGTTATTATTTGTTAATATTGTTAATAACTGAATGGCGAATAAAATCTTAAACGTTTAAGAAATTAGACTTTTTGGGCCCCCAGCCCCAAAGGAATGACTATTAGGAGTTCAGTGCCCTATAGTATTTTAATATTGGCTATCAATTGTTATATACAAAGTTTAGTTACGATCCAACAATTTACACAGTAGCTAGCGCTTAAACTAATTTTTATATAGCTCATATAAGCAACAAATGACATTATGGGCCCCCGGTGCCCCATGATTGTTAAATTTAGAAAATAAAGTTGCCAGTTACCATCCCAGGTGGGTACTCAACAGTCTCCAAAACTTTCATGACGATTGGATGAATGGTTTAGTCAGCTATAAAGGACACGCACACACATACACACACAGACATACTTTGATTTTTATATATATAGATGACGCTTTCAATTGTTTCACGCGTGTTGCGATATTAGAGTGCAGCACTACACTAAATACATACTTAAGTGACAAAAAAGTGATTTGAAACGTGCTCATATTTAAATAGAAAAAAATGGATTGAAGTGGGGGGGGGGAGGGCAAAGCTGCTTTGTGCGGTCATATTTGAGAGAGGGGGAGGGCTATCTTTTTATACACTTTTTGAGAAAAAAATCAATGTTTAAATAAACCAAGATGCCTCCATATTTTAAAAAAAAATAATTTCAAACATTTTTTCATCCCATTTAAAGATTAAATGTTTTATTGATTGTGATCTTGTATATACCGTTCTAGGATGCAACTTATAAACACAAACACATTGATGTGAAAAGTACGAAAGATCAATAGCGGTCAGAAGTAAATTCCTTGTTCCGGTATTTGGTGTTCGCCTCTATGGAACTTTCTTTCACGGTAGAGTCCATGAAAAGTTTTCGAATGATTGATTGCTTGTGAAAATTTTGGTACCTTTACAAAAAAAGTGTCAGATTTTTTAAAAAAAACACAAAAAAAACATATTTTAATACACCGTAGAGCAGGGATCGGCAAACTTTTTTGCTCGTTACCCCAAAATGTAAAATTTTATGTTGCCGTCACCCCTGAAGGGGTGAGGTCCAGCCCACTCCACTTGGGCGATTTGGGAGCGTTGTAAGCCCCCCCCCTCCTCCTCCCCGCGAGTTGTGGGCAAAGTCCCAGCCGAAAACGCATGTTGAGTTTTAGAAGCCTGACAATTCTATAAAAATGACCCGAAAGGATTATGCGTATGATGCAATTATAAAAGTTAACAATCGAATATATTATTGTTTTAACAGTTATAGGTCTTACTTCCCGAGCCATTCTAGATATAATGATAAATCTGACATAATTCAATAAAGTCAGATGAACATAAATTTACTTTAAAAAATAACAGAAATTGTAGCTTTAATATAAATTAATGTCATCAATTTTTTATTTTAAAAAAACACAGTTTTTTTCCTTTTAAAGCTCTATACATTTCGGTTTTTTTAAATGATGTTGTTTCACTTTTGACACATCGACATCGGGACTTTTTGATGTCATGACAAGTTGGATGCTGTCTTTAGGGTCCAATCGATTTCACGGCTTTGTTTTTATGTTCAATAGAGCGGAACACTCTTTTTCACCAAGGTGCGTTGTTGAAAAAGGCAGCAACGTCTTGAAGGCCTCCTCATGTGCAGTGTTGAAAGCATTTGCAGGATTTGACATTAAAAAAATGTGTCAGATCTGCTTTGCTTGGAAATTCAATGCTTGCCTAATTATTAGACTGAAGTTCAAGAAGTGCCTCTACCAACCCTTGCGGATCATCTGGTACATCCTAAATATCACATCGAAATTGATCTACAACCAAAATGAATTTATGCGAATCAATAACTGGAAAGTAAATAGTGAACCGCTCTTTGAGCTTGGTAAGATGTCTGATAACTATATCCTTGATGTCGTCAAAATTTATTTTTCCACAATCTTACAAGTACAATGCAACTTTGAAAAGGCCGCTAACTTGTTTATTTTTGATTTTTTTTTCCAAAATGAAAGCTTTAATCCAAATACTGCAATTAGGGACCAACGGGTAGACATTTTCTGCTGGGTACCAAATCCGAATAGTTAGATGTACTATTTGCCGAATAGTTAGATGTACTATTTGCCGAATAGTTAGATGTACTATTTGCCGAATAGTTAGATGTACTATTTGCCGAATAGTTAGATGTACTATTTGCCGAATAGTTAGATCTACTATTTGCTAGATCCAGGTACGAATCCGAGTACTAGGGTTGTTAAACGAAAATCGGAAATCCAAATTAATTTCGGTTTTGAAAACAATTAGCGGTTGCTTCATTTCGAAAAACCATAACCGCCTTGTATTTAGCTTACACGTTTTCTACCAATAAAATTTAATTTCATGCATTCAATTTGGTTTATTAAATTATTACAAATTGCTTTTTTTATTGTTTACTTTGCCACCGTCTACAGTCTACACTCTTCATGCAATGATATTATGGTCAGAAGAATGGATTATTAGTTAATTAAGATTTAAATCGAAAAATTCATTTTATATTGCTTGTAAATTTTGTTTCTGGGGTTAATATGTTACATACTTACTTTGTAACTGTTAGTCGCTGCTTATTTTAGTTAATATATTTACTTTAATTTGAATTTATGTTATTATTTTCTTCGATAGTTTAATTTTTTAGTAAATATGTTGGCGTGGCGCTAGTCGCTAGAAGTAAACACGAAATTGTCTTAGAAATTTAGTTTATTAAATTTATATCTTTATAACTTCAAAGTATTATTTGCATAATTATGTTACATTTGTTATATTTTTAACAATTTGTAAGTATACTAATCTTGATATTTATCGAATTCCAAAATTGTATTTTAAAGTTATTTTTAGATAGTTGGTTTGTTTGCGTGGCTGCGTGGGCACTATTTGTAGAGCCGAATAGTTCCGAAAAACTCGATATCCGTCCGGGGCGAATGTCTGGAGCGGTTTCCGGTTGGTCCCTAGCTGCAATCCTTTCTAAGGCTGTTATATTGATATTTTCCCCTGTAATTTTTTGCTCAACACATTCACATGCTCAAAAATATCAGCTGAGTATGTGAGATGTGCACCCCAATAAAAGTTCGTAAACTTCTCTGCTAGAACATGCTTCTGACCAGTTTTGGGATTCCTCTCTCTTGAGAAAGCCGAAAAACCACGTACACGACCCAACATAGCTGGAGCTCCATCAAAAGACGCAACAATACAGTCTTTACAATTTACATTAACCTTACCAAAGTATTCATTAACTTAAATGAATTTGTCAACTCATTGACATTGCTATTCGAGAAGAGCCAAAACATTTCCTCTTCGATTATTTGAAAACCTTAGTACCAAACATATACCATAAGCCGCGCTTTACTAATGATATCAGTGGTCTCAACAAGCTGAACAGCAAATAATTTACTCGCATTATAGAATGCGATTTATAGAAGAACCGGCTCAGTAGTGGGTTTATTTAATTTTAAATATATTTAGCGGATTTAATATTCCCCCAATTAGTCTCCGTTACCCCCAAGAATTCACTTTTTACACCAAATGAGGTAGTTTACCCCTGTTCGCCGACCCCTGCCGTAGAGCAGTTCTTCTCAAACTTTTTAGTATGGCGGATCGGCAGGAATTTTTTCCATTGCACCAGTGACCGGTGCACTATTTTCCCTGCACTGACAATTTTTTCTGTCCTTTTTTTGAGAACATCTGCGGACCGGCATCGGATGGCCCACGGACCGGCACCGGTCCGCGGACCACAACTTTGAGAAGCACTGCCGTAGAGGATAAAATGAATGATCAATAGAGACTTAATACTTGACGCCGGTTACAAACTTAACAAAAAGAACCGGTATTGATTTTGTAGGTATGTTTAATAGACACAATAAAGACTATCGTTATTTTAATAGAGTATAGCGACAACTTCGATTTGAATGTAAATGAAGTTCATAGCTTGGTCCGAGCGCATGTAACTAAAGAAAATAAAGGTCTTCACAACAAGAGAGCCTCTGGAGAGTGTTCTCCCATTTATTGCTACAATAGTTTCATGCATCATTCTGAAGCACTTATATGTGACGGTTCTCAACAAATGATATTTTAGGAGTCAGCATTCGTTCCCCTTGAAATCATCTTGATCAACATTTAAGAAGGAACGCCACCAATGTTATAAGAATGCGACACCACCGATGTTATAAGAATGCGACACCACCGATGTTATAAGAATGCGACACCACCGATGTTATAAGAATGCAACACCACCGATGTTATAAGAATGCGACACCACCGATGTTATAAGAAAGCGACACCACCGATGTTATAAGAATGCAACACCACCGATGTTATAACAATGCAACACAACACATGTTATAAGAATGCGACACCACCGATGTTATATTCACGAGCAAACCGAACCGAAGAAATAGGATTGAAAAGATTACTAAACTTTTTTATACTTAAACTTATCCCAAAATAATCATGGAAGCAAATTCTTGGGTCTCTGAGCGGTGTGACAAACCTGTTGCATGCCTTGGACGTTGAACCGACCCAAGCTATAAAATCAAGTATAAAATAAAACATTAAATGTGTTTTCCCCCTCTTTTAAAATCCTTTATATTAACTTGTGACGTCTGGTTGCTTGCTTGCTTGACGAAAAAACTTTGGATCAATTTTTAACCCACTAACTCGTATGCTAGCGAGCTGAAATTTTGCAGGCAGACTCGTGCCGACGATCAAAATGATCTTTCACAATTTCAGATCGGTCGACTGTACTGTAATTAAATTAATGCATGTTTAGATTATCTCCTTGTAACTCTGTGAAGCATGTTAATTTTTGTTCTAGAGTGTCGCTGTGCGTATTTATTGAACAACATTTTTAAATCCCTTATATTAACTTCACCGGCGTCTCTCTCATCATCTCTCTCATGGGCTCGGCGGGCGGAAAAACAAAAGTCGAAAATGACCCACTTCCCGGATCCGATCGAACTGAAATTTGGCACACGGACCCGTCTAACCTAACAATGCATCGTATCAAAATTTCAGATCGATCGAACGTACCGTAATTAAATTAATGCATTTTTAGTTTATCCTTATATGAGGTATGTAATTTAAATTCACGGTTTGTTATTGTTTTTTTCCCCACGTGAAATTTTGAGCTGACGCATTGAGGCGACCCAACGAAGCGACGGGCGCTTTTGTTTACATTTTACGTGTCACTCTGAGCTCGGTCAAGCGAATCGGTGACCAGACTTTTCCCCTCTCCCCCCCCACCCACCCCTCCCCCCCCCCACCCACCCTCCCCCCCCCCACTAGGGTTATGATGCAAAGTTGAGTTAAGACAGATTCAGTCTGTAAATGTTTGAAAATAATCAATACTGTTAGTTATGTCTCATATATAAGGGATTTATAGTCAAAAACTTTTTTTACGGGTTTGTTTTATTAATACTTTCTTTTCACGCGGTTCGATGCGTCTTATAATGACGATACTTTTTTAAAATAACTTCCCGATCTGTAAATATAAATGCTAGTAATTGCTAGTCTGTCTCTCGGTGGGCACTATATTAAACATCCTTTTATAACCCCTTTCCCGTGATCAAATCGAGCTGAATTTAAGCAGGCAGACTATAGTTAGTAGTAGTTTATTTTACTATAAATCCTTTATATATTTGAGAAATGACTAAAATTTTGGATTTTTGGATTGTCGTGCAATGCGTATTATAATGAACATTCATTTAGTTATGTCTTGTATATAACGGATTTATACTCAAAAACTGTTTTTACTCGGTGTTTTTTTTTAATTTATGCATAGATCTGACTAGCTTCCAAGATAAAAAATCATTTTAAATACGTGTGGCATATGGTTCAATATATTCGCATTATTTAATTTTTGTATGAAATTTTTTTTTACTTTTCATCCTCATAGACAGCTGTTAGTCATGACTTCAGAAACCACATCGTGGGCGACGTTGTTTAGTCCTTCGTAATATAAGAATGAAACCGCAAATTAATATACGAGGGGACATTTCCCACCAACCCAAATGCTTGGACTTCACAGCTTTCGCATTAATTTAAAAATTTACTTTTAAAGTCGGTTGTATATTTAAACAAAAAATTTTCCAATTAACTCTATCCCAGGCACCTGAGCTCAGATTGGTTATCATGGTTATAACTTATATTTATGGTTTAAGTCTCAACATTACAACATAAAAGCGTCACATCGAAAGTATTTAATCAAATATTACTCAAGAAACCCAATTAGTGGTGTTTATGAATCGCTAAAGTCGGTTAATTATTATTTAAATTAAAATGGTTATAGAATTGATAGCAGCGCACTTTTCGAAAAATTCATGGATAATGGGGTTGATTGAGTTATAATCCCTTGCTAAGAGACAGTTGGTACACGAGACTTTTCAAAACTGCGGTTTCCACCAATTCATTGAGTAATCTCAGCTACCATCATCACAGTTACACCTGTCGTCAAGGCAAGCATTCATGAAGGCTACACCTGTAATCAAGTCAAGCTGTCATGATGGCTTCACCCGATATCATCTTTGCCTGTCATCAGATCTACACCTGTTACCACGGCTACCTACATCTGTCATCTCGGCTGCACCTGTCATCTGATCTACACATGTGATCATGGCTACCTACATCTGTCATCACGGCTGCACCTGATCTACACCTGTGATCATGGCTACCTACATCTGTCATCACGGCTGCACCTGTCATCTGATCTACACCTGTGATCATGGCTACCTACATCTGTCATCACGGCTGCACCTGTCATCTGATCTACACCTGTGATCATGGCTACCTAAATCTGTCATCACGGCTGCACCTGTCATCTGATCTACACCTGTGATCATGGCTACCTACATCTGTCATCACGGCTGCACCTGTCATCTGATCTACACCTGTGATCATGGCTACCTACATCTGTCATCACGGCTGCACCTGTCATCTGATCTACACCTGTGATCATGGCTACCTACATCTGTCATCCAAGCTGCACGTGTTACCACTGCTAAATCTGACATCACAGTTACACGTGTCGTCATGGCTACAAGTATTATCACGACTACATCTCTCATAACTGCTACTTATGTCATCACAGCAACACATGTCAGGAAGGCACGGGTTCAAAATAGCGACTGTCAAAACAGCGACCGTCATAATAGCGACTTCAAAATAGCGACTGTATCAAAACAGCGACCGTCATAATAGCGACTTCAAAATAGCGACTGTATCAAAAGAGCGACTGTCATAACAGCGACTTCATCACATAGCTATTCTTGTCCAACCGTTCACCTAACACAGTGGTTCCAATCTTTTTTGACACATAGACCCCTTTTCATTGTCTTAAACTTACCCAAGGACCCCTAGTGAAAAAAATACATAAATGCATAGTAACAAATAAAAACTGCAAAAAATAACAACATTTTATGAAGTATTTATTGAAATTAAAAAATTGTGTTTAAAATAAAATTTAAAACAATTCACTTATGCTATATATAAACGCATCCATTCAAATACAAACAACTGCTCAGTAAAAATAAAATTTGAATCATGGTTACCCGGGCAGCTTTTTGTAACAATATTGACAGCCCCCTTGTCAAAACGTCCTGTGGTCGAACTGTCCGGGGGTTACATAATGACATGTTACGAAGGCTGGACTAAGTGGCGACCACGGACCCCGTGTTATGGAGAAGGTAAATAAAGGGACTGGGGCTGAGAGAATGTAGGTACCTTTATAAAGGACTATCTGACCACATTGCCTTGGGGTAGGGGTGGAGTTGGAAATGTTTGGAAGGACTTGCTACCTCAGAGGAGTGGTGCATTTAACACAACCATGAATTCGCCCTTAATGTTGATTGGTTTTCAGTGTATACTTTTTAGTGTTAAATTAAACGTTGAAAAAAAGCGTGTAATAACTATTTCATGCCGTTTTTAATTTTTAATAGATAATAATATTTAACTATATTATTTTTATTTATTATTTTTAATTTAAAAAAAACAATTTTACGAGGTAAAAACGAAAACGGTCAAAACATCCGGGGATCAAAAAAGTATTGTAGTCGAACTGTCTCTAGGTTAAATAAATGGAAGTAAAAAAAAAGATTTTTAAAAACCACGTTTTTAGAAGTGGACTAAAAAGAAGAAAATAATTTAAAAACTTATTAGTTCAAGTACTTCGATTTAATATGACTAAAAACGTGGGGCGGGCGCTTATGAGGTTTAACATATGCGGTTCACTCATTCTCACACTTATAGATCTCTTTTGCCTTCTAAATTAGAAATCTTTAAATTTTTATACCAAACACCCGCACAACGTTTTTAGTCATATTAAATCGAAGTACTTGAACTAATAAGTTTTTAATTATTTTCTTCTTTTTAGTCCGCTTATAAAAACGTGGTTTTTAAAAATATTTTTTTTTACTTCTATTTATTTTATTCTTTTTAGTCCACTTCTAACAAACAACCTGGTTTTTAAAAATATTTTTTTACCTCTATTTATTTTACCAAACACCTCACAAGCGCCCGCCCAACGTTTTAAAAACATTGTGATGTGGTCACGGGGCGAACTCACAGATGTCAACAAAAGCCGACGGTACGGATGCTTTTATATAGACTATAGATAAACTTAAAAGTTCAATAATTTAATAACAGTACATTTGATCAATCTGAAATTTTGATACAATGCATTGTCATCCAAGATCTATCTGTGGTAAAATTTTCAGATCTCTAGGACCATCAGAAGTGGTTCAATTTTACGTTGGCAGATTTGAAAAAATCTTGGACAATGCCTCACCAACGAAAGCGAGCTAATAAAAAACGTAGTAAATTAAAAAGCAGCCACACGCCACCTCTGCCCCTACCACCGCAATCCCCCTCTATTGTCCCTTCTGTACGAAAAACATACATGGCTTATCATGTCTTACTTTTCTGGATTTTATAAACTCCATTGTAGGCTAGGCACAGTAAGTTTTTCAAATAAATTTTCAAACATTATCACAAACAAAAGAGAAAAGTCGCTATTTTGATACAGTCGCTGTTATGATGCAGTCGCTATTATGACGGTCGCTGTTTTGACAGTCGCTGTTCTGCCCGGATGCCGTCAGGAAGGCTTCCCTTGTCATTATAATTTAGTCCCTTGAAATATATCATATATAAAAAAGGCTATGTTCCGTGCGGTAATCGATAGTGATTGGTCCCTCAAACACATATGACTCCATATTGAACACGTTTACGCGGACGTTCAAAACGAGTTATTTTGGTGCAGTATTTCTTCCAATACTTTATTTTGAGTTATGCGTGTTGGGATTTATAGTCAAAAGCTCTGTTTTTACGAGCTATTTATTTTAACTATAATGAATAGTATTTTTGACGTGATGCACATGTATGCCGGTCGAGATGGCCGTTGGAGGGGAGTTACAACATGCCACCGAACGGTGGTGGAACGTCCTTGGAGGGCTTGGTTGCTCGTTTGTACATAAGAGGCCGTCCATAAAGTACGTCACGCTCCAGAGGGGGGAGGGGGTGTAAGAAAGTGTGACAATTTGTGACAGGAGGGAGGGGGGTCCGGCCATGTGTGACGTCACGGTGTTTTATATTAAATATTAATTATTTTGTAAATAAAAACTAAATTTTTGTTCGAAAGTGTGACGTACTTTAGGGGGGGGGGTCCGAGATTTGTGACAGTTTGTGGCAGGGGGAGGGGGGGGGAGTTAAAAATGGTCAAAAATAGCGTGACGTACTTTATGGACGGCCCCTAATTCACGGATAAACTTGTAAACAAGTGACCGAGGATGTTATTCTCTGCTGATGTGACCGGTTTGAGCTGATCACGGGAACAGTTGTCTATCCAGAAGACCACGAGTGAATTATGTTATTAGCTTCACGGCCGTATCCGCTTTCATTTAGGAGCAGCGCAATTCATGAGGTCGTGTTTCGTACAAGTAGTTACAGGATATAAGTGCCACAGGCCGTGTTTCGTACAAATAGTCACAGGACATTAGAGTTACAGGTCGTGTTTCGCACAAATAGTCACAGGACATTAGAGTTACAGGTCGTGTTTCGTACAAATAGTCACAGGACATTAGAGTTACAGGTCGTGTTTCGTACAAATAGTAAAAGGACATTAGAGGTACAGATCGTGTTTCGTACAAATAGTCACAGGACATTAGAGGTACAGGTCGCGTTTCGTACAACTAGTCACACGACATTAGAGTTACAGGTCCTGTTTCGTAAAAGGACATTAGAGGTACAGATCGTGCTTCGTACAAATAGTCACAGGACATTAGAGGTACAGGTCGTGTTTCGTACAAATAGTCACAGGACATTAGAGCTACCAGTGTTGCTGTGGTGACCATGAGGACGTGGATTATTCTAACAATAACAGCAACTGTGTTATGTGCCTTCAAGACTTCGGGTGAGTTGTATTTGTGAAATGTCAGACCAAAATGTTAAAATACAACGTTTGACCAAAATGTTTACACATGGGTAAGTTACGGGGGGGGGGCTTTTATTTTAGGATTAATTTCAAGTAGTAAAATAATGGAGTCTGTGCTTGGTAAATTTTTTTTAAAAATCACGAACAAGGCCACTTACAATCAAACTGACAAACACACAAACGCATGAACACACACAAAAACAAGCCCGCACAGAAAAAAACTAAAACTTATACACATTTTTTTGACCCACACCCACAAGCAAGCAACAGGTCCGGTTTCTGGTCCCATCTAAATGACTTGACATCTCAGGTAGGCCATTAACCAAGTAGTGGCGCAAACTGGGTTGGCGCTACACAAAGGGCGTGGTTAGCGTGGCAAAGTGGGAAGACGAAGATTACGAGACACAGCCCTGGCTGAACATTATCATTCTTTACCCCATTATTTTTTGACACACTAGAACTCTTGAATAAATTTTCATTCAGTTTCAACAATGAACTTACGCATAATATTCTGGCCCGTTTCGATATAAATATTGGAATAAAAAATTTTAAAAAAAGGATTTAAAAACCAAAAACAAAAACAATTAATCGAGCTCCCGGGAGATACCATATGTCCATCTTGACGTGGTCAACTGACATAAATACAAATGTCTTTTTTTTTCAGAGGCACAAACCGAAACTCCGAAAAACGATGAGCAGGAAAAGTGTCCGGTCAACTACAAGGCGGACCACTCCTCGGACCGCTGCCCGGCTCAGAAAGAGTTACTTGTCTGCATTTTGAAAGCCATCTACCGGGAGAGACCTCCGGATGAACGGGTCAAACAAGAGGAGATCAAAGGAGTGCTAGACTTTTTGGCCCCGGACGCGAAGTTATGCGTCATTGACGTGAGAAGGGTCGTTGATGAGGTGTACGGCGGAGCGATACGTCATACCATGTCGCTGTGGCTGTCGTCAGCCGTCGCCATCCTGGCCTACCTTACAACAAGATTCGCGTGAAGCAGAGTGCTTCCCTGGATTGGCAGATGAGCCTAGCTGTTTGTGTGTGTGTGTTTTTGTTTGATTTTTCATTTTAAAGAAATTCCATGTCAATAAAATATCAAAAACGAAATTTGTATACTTGTTTTTAGTTGTCCTAGTAGCGATCTTACTGAATTGTAAACCCAAGAAATGAAACCCTACAACCGGAAGCGAAATTCCGCTATGAGGTATGCCACAAGAATGACGAGGTTGGGGCCCATTTTAATTAATTAAGTACCTTTGTATTAAATTCCTAGTTATTTCTTCCTACATGTTTCAGTAACTACAGTATTGACATGTAAAAAACGCAAGAAAGAAAATGCGTTCAAAAAATCACACTTCTATGAAATATCGGTCAAATGACCTCCAGTAAACCCTCTAGCCCTTTCCTCATAAGTCTACTCAAAACCCCCTTCTTGGAAACATGCCCCAAAATAACCCCCTTTGCCTTTCCCCACCTAATTCACGGAAAATTCTTCCCGTAAAGCTAGAAATCTTCGCTTACAAAACTCTAAACAGAAAACAAACGGTAGAAAATATTACTTCCGGTTCTTTTGATCTGTATAAAAAAAAGTTTATTTTCATAATTTTTTATGTTAATTTTGTTTTAAACCTTTTTTTTTCTTCTGAATCCATTCGACTTTTTTATATATTTTTCTACATACTACATGTGTTTCATAACTTGCAATGACGTCACTTTAAGTTCCATTCTTTCTTCTGTCAGTCTCCGACCTACACCGTCCCAGACAGTGACCGAGACAGGCAGTTTGTTTTCTGAGTTGTTTCTATGTGATCGTCCCGTGTCACTGATTGTAGACGGAATGGGGTCGATCCCATTTCCTGAGACCCCGTGGCGCTACTTCTCCTGGTTATCCCGGAATTTCGGATTCTCGAGTTTTTATTTTCTCTCTTTTTTGCGGATTCACGAATTTTAATTTTTTCTCTTTTTTGAAGATTCGCGAGTTCTATTTTCTTTCTTTCTGGATTTGCCAGATTCGTTTTCGCAAATGTGGAATCTGTGTTAAAATAATTTATTTTTTTATAGAATAAAAGGAGGTACGTGCGAAAGCCTATTTAGTGAGATTGGATTCGCTGCAAAAATAGAACAGGTACTGTGACCTCTCCCTTTCGTTTGCAAGCCTCTCGTTTCGTTGCGTTCGCGCATCATTCTGCGCATATGGAAAATATACGGGAAAACTTCGTCAATTGAACGGATCGCTCTCGGGTTTCTCCGGTGGCCTCGGAATTTTTTGCTTTACATTACGAAACAGTGTTCTAATTAAACAACCCCGTAAAAACAAAGTCTATGACTATAAATCCCTTATATATGAGAAATAACTAAAAGTATTGATCATGTTCAAACGCGACAAACATTTACAGGCTGAAACTGCCCTAACTCCTCTTTGCTGTAAAACGCGCGCGAGGGGAAAGGTCTGGTCACCGATCGCTGGACTGAATTTAGCGTGACACGTAAAATGTAAACAAAGCAGGTCGCTACATTTAGTTATATAGAGATAAACTAAAAATGTATTAATTTAATTACGGTACATTCGATCGATCTGAAATTTTGATACGACGCATTTTTAGATGACACGAGTCTATGTGCAAAATTTCAGCTCGATAGCATCAAGGGAAATGTGTTATTTGTTACTTTTGTTTTTCCGCCAAACCGACCGACCGACCGACTTACCGCGAACCCAAGAGATGGCGGTGAAGTTATTATAAGGGATTTAATTAAACAACCCCGTAAAAATAAAGTTTTTTACTATAAATCCATTATATATGAGACATAACTAAATGTATTGATTATGTTCAATATAATACCCATCGCGCGACAAACATTTATAGACTGAACGCGACTGAACTCGCTTGCTGTAAACACGATGATGTGGTCGTCGATAGCTGGAGTGAAATCCAGTGACACGTATAATTTAAACAAAAACAGACGGCTATATAGAGTTATACACGTGTTAACACGGCTACATCTGCCATCACGGCTACACCTGCCATCACGGCTACACCTGTCGTCAAGGCTACACGTGTTAACATGGCTACACCTGCCATCACGGCTACACCTGCCATCACGGCTACACCTGTCGTCACGGCTACATCTGTCATCACGGCTACACCTGTCGTCACGGCTACATCTGTCATCACGGCTACATCTGTCATCACGCCTACATCTGTCATCACGGCTACACGTGTTAACACGGCTACACCTGCCATCACGGCTACACCTGCCATCACGGCTACACCTGTCGTCACGGCTACACCTGTCGTCACGGCTACATCTGTAATCACGGCTACACCTGTCGTCACGGCTACATCTGTCATCACGGCTACACCTGTCGTCACGGCTACATCTGTCATCACGGCTACATCTGTCATCACGCCTACATCTGTCATCACGGCTACACGTGTTAACACGGCTACACCTGCCATCACGGCTACACCTGCCATCACGGCTACACCTGTCGTCACGGCTACACCTGTCGTCACGGCTACATCTGTCATCACGGCTACACCTGTTGTCACGGCTACATCTGTCATCACGGCTACACGTGTCATCTCATCAACACCTGTCATGACAGCTACTTCTATCATCACAGCTACAGTCATAATAATAATAAAAAAAACAATTTGATAATTTATATGGCACAATACGCCAGCAATTAGCTGGGCTTACGGCGCTTCACATAAAAATGGTATACACATTAAACAATATAATTTGCAATGTCTGTCCGTGACGCTACTAATTTTAGAAAGCAGGGAAAACCAAATCACTGCACCAATGCATCAAAAGGTGTGCAAATTAAAGATGCACTGTAAAAAAATATTATATGATGTCATTGTTTTCGCTCATACATGTATTTTAATTTTGGAAAAGAGATCAATGTAAAAAGAGGATTTGCTGATGGTTAATTATAAAATAAAAAAACAAAGGGGGCGCCGTAGGCGACCTACAACCCCTATTATAAAATACTTTGTGTATATTTCAGAAAGTTTAAAATTTCGTATTTATCAAACAAGGACAAGTTAGTTGGACTTTTGAAAAGGTCGGCGCCGTAGGCGCCCTAAAAAAAGTGAATTTTTTATAAAATAAATAGATTTCAGCTGAAAACTTCCGTCATTTTTGACGGGTGATACGCTATTATTTAAATATATTTTATATACAAGTACAAAGCTTATATTTTAATTTGGAAAAAGAGAGCTATGTAAAAAGAGGATTTGAGGATTTATAATTATAAAATACTTTGTATACATTTCAGGAAGTTTAATATTTCGTAAATATCAAACAAGGATAAGTTACTTGGTTTTTTTACCCAAAAATGTGGGCGCCGTAGGCGCCCTAAAACTTCTAGTATTATAATAAAAGCATTCAAGGTAAAACATACATATTATGACTACAATATACATCGACATTACAGTGTACATTAGCTATCATAAAACATTTCAAGAAATGTTCGATTGTTTTTTTTATGAATTTTTAGAGTAAAGTTTAAAAATATGTGTTTAGTGCAGTCATAAAGGCCTTAGAACTTGGTATACAGCGAATGTTAATAGTAGAGAATCCATGTCATCAAGACTATTCTTGTAATTCTATTTTAGTGCATTAAACTATTTTTACATAATGCACGGATGAACTTCTAAACAGACAGACGATGATATTACATTCTGACAGAACGACTTCAGTTCATCAGGTGACTACTTGCTTATTCAAGGGACAACGAGAGACGCATGGCATGAGCTTCATGTCAGTATCCGTTTTCATTTAGGAGCAGTGCAATCCATTAGGTCGTGTTTAGTACAAATAGTCAAAGGACATTAAAGCTACTGGACGTTTTTCGTACAAATAGTCACTGAACATTTTTGTTAAAAAAGTGTTGCTGTGGTAACGATGAGGACGTGGATTATTCTAACAATAGCAGTAATTTTGTTTAGTGCTCTCAATACTGCGGGTGAGTTGTCTGTGTGAAAAGTTAGACCAAAATGATGAGTTAAATGTTCAACAAATGTAAGACTAAAATGGTTTTTTAATAAAATGTTTTTTTTTAAAAACCAAAATTTAAACTAAAATGTTTGACCAAAATTGAGGTGTATTGGATTTCGGCTCCGGCTCCGGTAAATCCAGAATTCGTCATTCTTTACAAATCCAACTCCGCCTATGACACCGGTCCAATCTTGCCGGATTTGGGCCGGACTTACTATTTCTCGCTAATGTAAATAAGAATCGGGAAAACCCCCCACTCATTTTGAATTTTAATGGTGCATTACTTCATGAGTTCGTGGTACTTGAATACAGTGGTACCTCGGTATACGTCTGCTTTGGGATAAGTCCAACTCGTTATACGTCCTGTTTGGACGCGAAACATTTTGCTTGCTGTACGACCTTTGTTTGGAATACGTCCCGTGTGTTTGAACTTGTATGGGGTCGTCCATAAATGACGTCACGCGATTTAGGCAGATTCCCCCCCCCTCGTCACTCGTTGTCACAAAAAGTTAGCCTCCCTCCTCAAATGTGACGTCATAAAGTTTCGCCCTCCCCAAACCCAAATAAAAGCCGTATTTCTTATTTGAAATTGAGCATTTTTTCTTTCCCCTTATAGGTGCGTGACGTCATTCATGGACATTTATGAACAGCCCGTATGAGTCAAAATGGCACATCGTGCTGCACAATGCTCCCTTTAAGCTGCGCAGCCGCGCAGATATCTGACTATCACCGCGTAGCACAAAAAATGGTTTCCGCGCAATTTTGCACACGAGATTTTTTACTATGCAGACGGATCAACGAACTTTAAAGGGAAGGTTGATCGCACATGCGGAGCATGTATTAATGAATTCACACAGCGCGTTACTAAAGTGTGTGAATACGGCAGTTGCTACCATTCAGTGAACAATTCGCGCAATGACTATAAACTGTCACTGTTGTTGCGAGTTGAAACTGAGCTGCCAATTTGCCAACTGAAAACAATGTGAAAAACTAAAAACTGAAACTGAAAACCAACAATTTAAATGACTAAATTAGCATTATGTGCTTATATATTATGTTTTATCTTGAACTTATGGAACTTAATAATACTTTCTAGCTGACCCGCGGCGTAGCATACGCCGCTAATGATTTAGTGACGGGTGAAGACTTCCTGAAAGACACAGTTGTCAAAATGGGGTGGGTTTGGATAAACGACTGTGAGTGAATGAAAAGAAGGAACTCTGGAGAGACCCCGCGGCGTATCACCCGTAAAAAATGACCGAAGTGTTCAGCTGAAATCTATTAATTTTGAAAAAATGCACTTTTTTAGGGCGCCTACGGCGCCCACCTTTTTCAAAATCCCAACTAACTTGTCCTTGTTTGATCAATACGAAATATTAAACTTTCTGAAATGTACACAAAGTATTTTATAACTTTTTACATTGTTCCCTTTTTACAAAATTAAAATATCAGCGAAAAAGATGACGTCATATAATTTTTTTTACAGCGCATATTTAATTTGCACACCTTTTGATGCATTGGTGCAGTAATTTGGTGCGCTGCTTTCTAAAATTAGTATCTGTTGAACATACTTGCAGCTTGGTGTCTCGCAGGGTCCGACCACGAAGAGAATTATATATATAGATTCTCATATAATTATTTTACATTTCAAAATTTCAATCATTTAATATGAGTACGTATATGTCGTCATTTTCAGGTCTGTAGTAATGAACAGTCGAGTGACTCCACTCACCTAAGTCAAGTGATGTAGTACGTTATTTTGTTTTGTATTTGTAAATCCGGCTCCGGCTTCGGCTCCAGCCTGATCTCACTTCATAAATCCGGTGAATCCGGCTCCGGCCAGAATTCAAAAAATTGAATCTGGTACACCCTAGAACAAAATGCTTGTTTGACCAAAATGTTAAACTAAAACATTTGACGAAAATTTTTGTTGACTAAAATGTTAGACCAAAATATTTGTTGGACTTTAATATGTGAGCTACGGTTGCGTTTATTTTATGATTAATTCCAAGTAGTAAATTAATGGAACCTTTGGCAAAGATTTTTTTTAAAACTTACACATAACGTGACATACAAACTAAGACACGCACACACGAATACACACATGCATGCAAGCAACAAATCCGGTGTCTCGTCCCGATTAAAGGCCTTGACATCTTAGGTAGCAATAAATTTGTTTAAAATATGCTGGCCCGTTTAAATAGAAATATTGAAATCAAAATTAAAAATTAAGAACAACTAATAATAATAATAAACTGCCAGTTAAGAAGATACCATATGTCCATCTTGATGTGGTCAACGGAAATAAATAAATATTTCATTTTTTCAGAGGCACAAGCTGAAGCTCCGAAACAAGGCCAGGACAAATGTCTGCCAAGCTATCATGCAAACAACTCTTCGGACCGCTGTCCTGCTCTAAAAGACTTAGTCGTCTGCATGTTAAAAGCGGGCTACCCGGAGAGACCCTCAGATGACGAGGTCAAACAAGACGAAGTCAGATATGTGCTGGGAGTTTTGGCCCCTGACTCAAAGTCATGTGTCATTGACGTGAGAAAGGTCATCGATGAAGTCTACGGCGGAGCGATACGTCATAACGTGTCGCGGTGGCTGTGGCCAGTGGTCGCCTTCTTGGCCTACTTTACGACGAGATTCGTGTGAAGCAGAATTGTTCACTGGATCTACGGAGGACCCTGGCTTTGTGTGTGTATTCTTGTGTTTTGTTTTGTTTTCTTTTTTACAGAAAATCAATGGCAATAAAATATCAAAAACGAATTTTTACATATGTTATTATCTATCCCTAGAAGGATCTTAGTGAATTGTAAAAACCAGAGGCGTTGCCACAGTTGTTGTCAACAAGTGCGGTAACCCATGGTGTCATCCCGTTAAAACTTACTCCATGGAACTCATCCGAGCCTGCAAGTGCCAAATAACGGGAACATACAGAACTTTACATTTTGGTGTCACACCTTCTGATGGTGTCACCCGGTGCGCTCCGTATCCCTCGCACCCCCTCCTCATGTCATGCCTCTGACAAAAAACTAAGAAATGAAATACTGCAACTGCAAGAACACTTCCGCTACAAGGTAAACACTTGTATGCCACTAGGAAGACGAAGTAAGGATCGATTTAACAAAAGGACATTCGTATACAATTACTTTTTTTCCCAAACCAACATTAATAGCTCCAGTATTGACGTGTAACGAACGTAATGAAGAAAAGCCATTTTTAAAAAAAAAGCTACCTCGTTTAACTATCGACCGAATAATCTCCTATAAACCTTCCAATCTACTCATTGTAAGTCTACTCCGAATCATCTTCTTGGAATCATGCCCCCACCCCCCACCCCCCAATAACATCACTTGAATTTATTTTCTGCAACCAATTCAGGCAAACTTCTTCACTTTCAGCTTGAAATCTTCGCCTACAAAACTCTAAACAGAAAACAAACGGTAGAAACCATACTTTCTGGTTCTTTTGATCGGTGCTTTAATTAATATATATATATATATATATATATATATATATATATATATATATATATATATATATATATATATATATATATATATATATATATATATATATTTAATAGGGCTGCGGAAATTAACCATTAATTTCTCGATTAATCTTTAACATTTTTAACGATTAATTTTTTTTTAACGATTAATCGACCCACCACTTATAAATGTACTGGAAGTCAAGAAGTAAAATATTTCGGCCGATAAATATAAACTAATTTCCGGACGATTACACGAACATTTTGGTTTTAAACTATTGACTATCGTGAATGTTCAAAATTTTTGATAATGTTATTGGGTCCATTGAGAGAAATCGTTTACCTACCACGCAATGTTCCCTCTAAGTCTAAGATTCCTTGGTCCGTGTGCAAAGTTAAACAAAACTCGCATGCAAAGTTGCACAACGTCCATTTTTTGTGTAATATTTTACAAACTTTGCTGCGCGGCGATTCTAAACTCCTGCGTGGTGTCGGTCAAATATCTGAGGCCCCACGATGTTTAAAGGGAACATTGCTACCATGGTTCTAACACTTCGCTTGCATATCACCTGCAAACCAAACATCCACTACAGTATTATTAACTTCAGCTGAGGCAATCAATGCTATGTGAATGATTGTTCAACTCGGCTGGTTTTATTGTCAATATAATACCCGCTCATCACTTGAACCAAATAATGTCAAAACACTTGTCTGTTTGCGTAGTTGGTTAAAAGATGTCATATAAAGAAGACATTCCAGTGTTATTTCGATTTTCCACAAGCACTTTCAATAAATGTTAATTATGACACCATAAATTTCAATTTTTGGCTTTAATCGAAATTAAACGATTAATTAATCGTTACTTTTTCAAAAGTTAGCGATTAAATTTAAATTAATCGTTAACAGCCCTAATATTTACTCTTTTTTTTCAAGACGTTGCATATCTTTTTATTTTGCTGAATTCATTCGACCCTGTGTTTAAATTTTTCTACATATGTTTCATGACTTGCAAAGACGTCATTTTAAGTTCAGAGAATCCTTTTGTTGGTCTCCGAAATGTATCGACCGATACTGGTAGTTTCTGAGTTGAATCTATTCGATTAGGTCACGTGAATGATTGTAGACGGTATGGAGTCGATCCCATTTCCCAAGACGGTTCGCAATGGTGCCACTTCTCCGGTTTATCCCAGAATTCCGGATTCGCGAGTTTTATTTTTATTCACCGGATCGGGGAATTTTCTTTTCTCTTTTTCTGTATTTGCCAGATAAGTTTATGAAAATACGGAATCTGTGTTTAAAAAATTATATGAACCAATTAAATTAAGATTAAAAGACGGAACGCTTGGCCTATTCAGTGAGATCGGATTCGCTAATAAATAGATGTAAAAACAAAGTTTTTGACTATAAATCCCTTATATATGAGACATAAATAAAAATAATGATTATGTTTAAACGCGACATTTACAGACTGAAACAGAATTATCTCACCTGGTTTTAAAACCGGTCGCAGGGACGGTAGGGGGTGTGAAAATCGACGGTCGGCGTCAACGCGTGAACTGAACTGTCACGTGAAAGAATTATAAACAAATGTTCAGATAGTCCGGTCGCTTAAACTTACAAAGCAAGTTAATATTAGGGATTTAATAAGGGATTTAAAAAATATAACAGGTACTGTGACCTCTCCCTTTCGTTTGCAAGCATCTCGTTTCATTGCGTTTGCGCATCGTTCGGCGCAAATCGAAAATATACGGAACAACTTCCTTAATTCCACGGATCGCCCTCGCGCGTTTTTCAGTGGCCTCGGAATTGTTAGCTTTAATTTACGACACATGTCTCTAAAAATAACATAGTTTTGTCATTGATTACGCCAGATATGTGCTTTCCGGTGACCCTCTTACTCTTAATATCTTAATATTTATAACGACTATAAACTTGTCGTTATGAATTTGTCGTCTTCTTACTTTTAGTTTTACTGTTGAGTCGGCAACATCTATTGTCGACAGCTGGACCTGTGATCACAGCTACACATTTCCTCACGGCTACATCTGCCATCACGGATATACTTATCATCACGGCTACTCTTGTCATCGTGGCTACCTGTCATCATGTCTATCTATCTTCACCGCTACAGCCGTGAAACACGGCTACAACCTGTCTTCACGGCTACATATTTCATCGTGACTACATATTTCATCACGGCTGAAAATATAATGTCGTTATAGAAATAATACGATATTTAAGATGAGCACGCAGGTCAATTAGTATGTAAGTGTGGGTCTTGATTGGCACGTGGGCAGGACTTTGTACATCCCTGCACTAAAAAACATACTTAAATGACAAAACAGTGATTTGAAACATGCTTATTTTCAACTAGAAAGAAGGCTTTTATTGGGGGAAGCTTTGTGACGTCATATTGGACACCGGGGGGGGTGTCTCAGTTTTGTGAAGACGAGAGACGCTGGGGGGGGGTGAGGGAAAATCAGCTAAAATCGCATGACGTCATTTACGGACGGCCCTTAAATGATTTTAACATAAAATAACAACAAATGATACTAAACTGCCCTTAAGGAGACACCATATGTCCATCTTGATGTGGTCAGCGGAAATAAATTAAGATTTTATTTTTTCAGACAAGCGCACACTGAATCTCCAAACACAGGCAGGGAAAAATGTGTGGTTAGTTACCGGGCGGACAAATCTTCGGACGCTGTCCGGCTCTGAAAAACTTACTGGTCTGCATTTTGAAGGAACACTGTCCGGAGAGACCCTCGGGTGAAGAGGTCAAACAAAGCGAAGCCAGACATGTGCTTGACATTTTGGCCCCGGGCGCAAGTTCATGCGTCATTGACGTGAGAAACGTCGTTGATGAAATCTACGGCGGAGCGATATGTCATACCGTGTCGCCGTGGCTGTCGTCAGTCGCCGCCATCTTGGCCTACTTTAAAAACGAGATTCGTGTGATGTAGATTTGTTCCTAGGTTTGCCGAATAAGATAGCCGGGTGTTTGTTTGTGTTTTTATTTTTATTTTTAAAAGAAGGCCATTAAAATATGAAATAATAATGTTTATTTATGCTATTATTCACCTTGAGATTGATCTTACTGAATTGTAAAAAACAAAAGCCGTCGTTAGAGAGCGGTAGGTCGTGGTGTCACCCCCCGCAAAGCTTACCCCATGGAACTCATCAAGTCTGCCAATACCCAAATAGCGTGAACATATAAAATTTTACATTTTGGTGTCAACCCCTCTGATGATTTAACCCGGTGCGGTTCACACACCTCTCAAACTCCCCAGCCCCCCCCCAACTCCATTGAAGCCTCTGGTAAAAAACCAACAAATGAAACACTGCAACATCGAGGAAACTTCCGCTACAAGGAAAACGCGTGTACGCAACTAGCAAGACGATGAGTTTAGGGGTCCATTTAACAAAATGATATTTGTATAAATTTATTAAAATCAACATTAGTAACTCCAGTATTTACATGTAAGGAACGTAAGGAAAACAATCCATTTGAGAAAAAAAATACCTACTTCTTATAACTACCGACCTAATAACCTCCAATGATCCTACATGTGGAAGAAAATCAGAAGCCCCGAGCCTAGTGCTCTTCATGGATCTTCCAGGAAAACCCTCTCAACTATCTGGCCCCCAAGGGAACGTAACAGCTGAGACACGCCCCCCTCAGGAAGCGGTCGCTTCTGAAGCGGTCACCTGGGCATCCAAGACATAATGTCGAAAAGGCCTCCAACTAAATTTGCCTCACAAGGAGGGGTGGAATTCCCTACTTCGACCCGCTACCACTTTGACGCTACCCCGGAAAAGCACACGAGTCTCCATGGTTAGGACCGCCTCTAAGCAGGGAATCATCAATGACCTACCTAGGAAGGTTTACTCAGAGCTGGCGAACGCTGCGTTCTTGGCGGAACCTTTTGCTAATCCGTACTTGCGCTCCTGGCCCTAAACCGGCACCACTCAACGGCGTTGCTAGTAAACTGAGGGTAATAATCTCCAATAAACCTTACAACCTACTTCTTGTAAATGTACTCCGAACCCTCTTCTTGGAAAAATGACCCCAAATAATCTCCCTTGCCTTTTTGTCCAACCCTACTCATGGGAACTACTTGACAGCAATCTTGAAATCTTCCACTACAAAACTCTAAACAAACCGTTGAAAATATTATTTCAGGTTCTTTAGAACTGTATTTTAAAATATAATAAGTAAAATGTAAAAAAAAATCTTTTTTTAAAATGGACACGCTTTTATTTACAAACATTTACAGACTGAAACGCGCTGATCTCCCCTGCCCTTGATGTAAACACGGGAATTTGGTAAATTTTGAGATCTCTAGGACCATCAGAAGTGGTTTAATTTTACGTTTCAAGATTTGAAGGAAGGATGGATGGATGGATACAACATACAAACAGTGTGACTTAAATAAAAGCGTTTAATAATAATAATAATTAGGGTTGCCAGATGGCTGTCTCAAAAATACCGGACACTGGTGTCGACTGTCGCTGGCACTAAAATCCAAAATAGCAACATGAATAATTTACGGTATTGGGATCATTGAATAAGTTTAGTGAACTGTGTGAATTCAAAAAGTGCTATAGTCTGTAAATGTCATTAATATTCATATGACCAAATCAAGATAAAAATGATGCGTTGCAATATTCGTATATTGAATATAGAATAAGATCGGAATCTCACTAAGCATCCTTGCTTTATTATATTGTCAAAATATGGCATAATTATGAATGCAATAATATAATACAATACATTAATAATATCGTTTTTCTTCTGTCTGGTAATATGTCTGCTTATTCCATGTTTTCTGGAGAAAATTACTGTATTGCAAATATCAAAATATAGCAAGATTGTTGGCTTCCTTATGTCTCGTAAGACGACTGAATTTTCTGTGCTCCTGTGGAATTTGCGCGCATGGCTTTGCAGCTTCTGCTGTGGCTGTACAAGCCCACTCGCGAATGGCAGGCAGCCTTTGCTGCACTTCTGTCAATGAAAGGTAGTATTTCTGGTTGGCTGATTTGCTCTAATTTTCCTATTAAGGTGATTTACGTCTGCGACCTGTTGCAGATTTCTTTCTCCTGCTTCTAGCCCGGCAGTCAACGCCTGTCTCCATCTGTACCTGTCCCCAGCGAGTTCCTCCCAACTATTTATGTCAATGCCAATATCTTTGAGGTCTCTCTTGCAGACATCTTTGTAACGGAGGTGAGGCAGGCCTGTAGTCCTCTTTCCTTCGGCTAGCTCAGAATAGAGGATGTCCTTTTGGATTCTGCCATGCTTCAATCTGCGCACATGTCGCAACCATCTGAGCCGACGCTGCCGGAGAAGAGTTGTCATGCTCTGTATTTTTGCCTGTTGTAGCACCTCATTGTTGGTGACATGGTCCTGCCAGGCGATTCCCAGTATGCGCCGGAGACAGCGTATGTGGAAAGCACTCAATCTCCTTTCTTGTCTGGAGTATAGGGTCCAGGATTCACTGGTATAAAGGAGGGTGCTTAGCACACATGCAAGGTACACAGCAATTTTGGTTCTGATGGTCAGCTTTTTGTTGTTCCATACTCTTTTTGAGAGCCTGGTCAGAGTTGTGGAGGCCTTGCCGATCCTTATGTCTAGGTCGGAATCAAGGGACAGGTTGTTGGTGATGTTGGAGCCACGGTACGTAAAGTGATCCACGGCCTAAACTTGGCAACCATTGATGGTGATTTTGGGTGGATCAGCATCCTGGGCCATCATGTTAGTCTTTTTGAGGCTGATGGTTAGGCCAAAGTCGCTGGCGGCCTTGACAAAGCGGTCCATTAGGCTTTGCAAATCTGCGACTCTAATAGCAAGATTATGTCACTAAAAAAATTAATTTATGTTCATGTAAGGGGCTTTTAAACATCTCCTAAATATTATTTAAGTTCGAACTTTCTATTTTTGTCTTTTTGAAGACTTTGACTAAGTACAATACTGTCACTACACTGCACAGTAATCATCAGCATTTTGAAATAATAAATGCTAATTGACTTTATTTATCACAAGAGTTGGTTGCTTTCAATAATTTCTTGTTCTTAGAAATTTCCTCCTTAATTTCTGTGCAGGTATACGGTATATTAAAAAACACACAGAGTTCACTTCTCACAGATTCAGCGCACATCCGATTACGTCATCAGTCTGTGAGGCGTTTAACATTGTTTTGTAATGTCATAATGGATTAATGTTTAATTCTTTACGTGCTTCATTTATATAATAAAAGACATTGGGTGTGTTTTTTTTTATTACAATCCAAATTGCAAATTTCGATGCGTAATTATGTCAAGCGGTCGATTCTGTAATCAGAAGATTTTAACATTGCTTAAAAAAGCCTACTAGTGTATTGAATTAAGAAAATACTAAGAAAATTGAAAATACCGGACACATGCATGTCCGGTATTGCTTCCATTTTTTAACTGGACAAATGGCGATAATACCGGACAGTCCGGTTAAAATCCGGACATCTGGCAACCCTAATAATAATAATAAGTAAAATGTAAAAAAAAATTTTTTTTAAAGGACACGCTTTTATTTACAAACATTTACAGACTGAAACGCGCTGATCTCCCCTGCCCTTGATGTAAAAACACGGGAATTCGGTAAACCAGGGCTGGAGTGAAACCAGTGAGCCGTGGAGGTCAACTCTAGCAGACGACTATACATTCGAAATAGTGATAAATAGAGATAAACTAAAAATTGATTAATTTAATTACGGTACATTCGATGGATCAGAAATTTTGACACAATGCATTGTGATCCACGATCTATCTGTGGTAAAATTTTGAAATCTCTAGGACCATCAGAAGTGGTTTAATTTTACGTTTCAAGATTTGAAGGAAGGATGGATGGATGGATACAACATACAAACAGTGTGACTTAAATAAAAGCGTGTAATAATAGAAGAAGATATTTACATATTTGTTTCATGACGTTGTTATTTGTTTTTAAATTTCTTTTTGCTGAATTCATTCAAGACTTTTATTTTATTTTTCTACACATTTTTCATAACTTGCAATGACGTCATTTTAAGTTCCATTCTTCCTTTTGTCGGTCTCCGACCTTCACCGCGCCAGACAGTGGCCGATACAGGCCGTTTTCTGAGTTGCTTCTAAGCGCTCTGCCTGTGTCACCAATAGT